>CM052120.1:11221465-11239183 GCA_028454245.1 Halictus quadricinctus | reverse complement strand
ATTTTCGATAATGAGACGAGAACAAATACAAGAATCGATTCAAAGCGGAATGGAAAAAATAGTATGAATGGTTAATGGATCTCACTGTGTCTCTTCCTGTTTGTGTTTATTGTATTGGGTAATCGGTGACGTACAATGAAGCAGCGTAGTCACGCACGATGAATTTTATTACCATATACTATGAGTTAGGTGAAACATTTACTATTCTGTCGAATTCGTTAACACTTTATTTTATATTTATTTATTTATATGAGTCTTAGAAAGTATGAAATTGTCTGTAAGTAAATTGTCTACCAAGTGAAGATAATTAAAGATTGTATTTATTATTAATGTGTAGATTAAGAGTGTATTTTCAGATTAATTTAAGAGAACGAAACGACACAGTTAAAAAAATACTGTTTACGCTGTGAGCACACATGTTTGCGAGATTATGAAAACAGTTATTTGCAAATCGAATATATTCGTTATCTTTAAATATAACTAAAATAAACCTTGGGATAAAAAAGCGTTTCCCGTTTGCGAAATGAACAGTTTGAAGAATTCTTTGACGACTACAAAGCAAAAGAATATAAATATTTAATATGAATATGACTGGTTATTCAAAGTGTGTAACTTAAACGTCTTCTTTAATCCTAAATTAAATACTTCTCTGATATAAAACATTTTACTGTAATATTTATCGTTTTACATGGGCAAAAGATAAACTCAAATATTTAGAGGAGGCAAACTTCCTAATTAAAAAATACCATGAGACGCGAAAGGAAACATCCGCGTAATATTTAAATTCCTTATTCAATTAAAGAAATATGTGCCCGAAGAAATACAACAGAATAATTCTGGCCAAGAAACATTTGTAATTAATAATAGAATGTGAAATTTAATCTTTCTGAGGATGTACTTTTTGTAATTGTGGAACTTCCACTGTACACACTAATTTTTATAAAATTATGCATGATATTAGTTGTACAGGTAATAATAATAACCACACTGTCAATTTGAATAATTTAAAAGTCTTAACAAACTCATAAATTCTCGCGAATTCAAATATTTTTTGATTTTCATTTTTATTAACTTCCTCCGGAAAATTGTACTTGCACAAAATCCTACACGGTGCATTTCATTTGAATCAAAGTAATTTTTTTCTGGATTTTCTCGGTCCACTAACAAAAATGATAATTGAAAATAAAAATAGAGTTCGTTAGTAGAGAATTATTTTGTAGATTTATCTTATCAATAGGTTTGCTAATTTTGGTTGTGACATTAATTATGTTATATGAAAATTGATAATGTTATTGTTAGATTATGATTTCATCTTTAGCCCCCGTACGTCTCCAATGATAAGTCGAGTGCCCGGTCATCGGTGACCCACACGACAATCAACATGTTAACACTCTACAACCTGATTCTTCTTATGAATAAAATTACATAATCGGGCAGACAGGTTAACGGTTGATCGGAGTGTGTTCAGAGTTATGCGAGTTATTAGAGTCGAGCTATGAAAAACTGCTAGACGTTAGAACTGCTACGTGCGACAATAACGATTTCTTTGCAACAATAGGCTATTGAAACAGGAATTTTTAATTAATCTAGACCGGATTGTCATTCCAGCTTGAACGAACTTGAAGTTTTCGAACCAGAAGAAGCACGAATCTTAAGTTTTCTTTCCGTAAAAATTAATGGAAAGACTGACACACTTGAAGTTTTACGATGACACTTAATTACCATACTGTCAAAGATGATCGATGATCTGGTTACTGTTTTGTAAAAATTTTTCACTCTCGAAAACAAAAGATTTTACTTTTTTCCTTGTATCTCCTTGTATCCATGTTTGTTTATCATTTAGAGATTATGTACAGATTTCTTTGTTTATACAAGGTGTAAATAACGGTTACAGAATTTTTAATCGCTTGAAATATTAGCATGGTTGGTTTAATTTATAAAATGTATCACTTAACTTTCCCTCTGAATTTTCATTAACTTTTTATTCTATATTATACACTGTCAATATTGACACAAGAGTCGAAGCACTGATTAGTTTGGTATACTTTTATTATCGACCTGCAACATGTACCGTTTAATTTGTAACAATTCATTCATGATCGCAAAATGGTATTTTAATCTTCCAATTAATTGCTACCAATTAATTGAACGTAATTTGAAAGTAAAATTAGGGATTCGACATAATTCAGATAACAGATTAGAAACACAACCTGTCCATAATTACAGGATCGCAGCGATTAAAAAAGATTAAAGATCTAATTACCATCGGAGAAGTATCAAAGTACTGCATACGAATTCTGACGTACCGTTAATACCGGGAACACGAAAACGACACTAATTACGCTCGAGAAAAGAAAAACTGAAGTGCTTAAATAACCGCGATATTCAAGTAGCAGGCCACTCGCAGAAGTGTTACACGATCAAGGATCTAGCACAGTCAACAAATCGTTAACGCTAGAAAGTTGAAATCGAACTGAAATAATCGGCAAATAGAAAGTCGAAAGAAGATTCCGTGTCTCTTAGCAGACTTCCCATCACTTTTATAACAAATCAAGATTCATATAAAAATGTTAATTTTGTTCATCGCTGATCCCACCAATGAGCCTAGCACTGATAACACTGAATAAGGAATTGGAATAAGAATCCACAAAAATATTAATTTTCATCGACAGCTCATAATTTTAATAAAAGGCAAACCTGAAATGCCACAAAAAATATTCATTTTGCTCATCTGTTGCTCCCGAATAACTCTAAAACCCGTTAGCATATCGCAAATTAATTTGCAAACGAATTAACTCTAAATAAAATCCCCTACCCTGTCGCAGTCGCAGACAAGCCTGGATAAAACCGTCCAAAAAAATATTAATTTTCCTCGTCAGTCACGACTGCCAACGGATTAATTCTAAATAAAACTTCCCAGCCTATCACACGCCACCATTCACTGAAAAAAAAGAAACCACCATGGAACCAATTCTCCTCCAACAATTTAAAACCTGCAGACCTGATAAAACAAACACCACAAGGAAGTCGAGCTGAGTGCTCCGATCATTCTAGATCGCCATAGACCTCCTCCTAACATATGGGGAGCACAAGGAGTCTTAGAATCATCGTCTCACATCACCGTTCACCAAAAACGTGGCCCGTCACCCGCGATCGATCCCGAAAAGCAACTTGATTTACTCCTCCCTTTCTCCTCCGAGAAAAACGAGCGAAAATAAAACCTAAACGGCAAGGACTTACTCTATCTACCGCCGATGCCAAGACGACCAACACGGATCGCTTCAGCAACTCCCATGCAAACTTCACCGGTGTCTGGAACGGCCTCGGCTCTCACAAAAACACCATACTTGGTCGTCAACACAAACAGAGTCGAGCCGAGCGGAGCAACACTTCGACGACACCACACGATCCAGCTGGCGCACACAACAGGTCTGATCGCTCCGATCACGTTCACCACCGATCTCCCCTCGAGCGAGGTTTGGACCCGAACACGATCTTCGACGATCTTCCGGGGGGACGTTCGAAGATTTCTGATGATTTCGTTGCCAGGGGGAGGTCCAGTTTAGGGGATGTTCCCGTGTGCGGACTGGTCTCCGGAGGGCGGCCCCGATCGATTGAAAACGAAAGTGAAGGTGTGAGAGTGAACAGAAAAAAATAAAATAAGAACGCGACTCGCGATGCCGAGAAGAGAGCTGACTGGTTGCTGGCGCGATCAGCCGGCGCGGTTCGAATGAAAACGCCACGCACACGTGCCGCCTGGCTAAGCTCGCGGGTTCGGGCCGCCGCCACCACCACCACCACCAGCTGATCGTCCGGGAGTGACTACTGCCAGTGACTGTGCGGCCTGGCCTAACTGACTAACTGCACGGCCGAACAGTTTCTCCGGCAGAGGCTGCGGGAGCAGGACGCCTCGAATTGCGCCTGCTGCTACACCGCGACGACCACCGGGAGGGGGATCGCGGGGGGTGGTGCTGCTCGAGGGGGGAGCCGGGACACACTGTTACCCTGGATGCTTCCGACGGTTCAACCCCCCCGGGGTCACAGATGACCCATCTGGAGCACCTGAAAACCGCCGGACAGTGAACGAGTGCTGCGTGAACACACTTCGAGAATCGTTTTTCGCGTACCTCTCATCGATTGGTAGATATTTTATCTTGGTGACACTGTCGTGTACTGGAGAGCTGAGTGGAAGAATTAACCCTTTGTGACCTTCCCTACTTTTTGAAAATTATTTTAGTGTACTCATTCTCCCTGGAAAACGAAACTATGCGACATAAATGTCCCAGGCAAAATACCGGCGGTGGTAAAAGTTTGTCGGAGGTTGTTTCGGAATAATAACTTTTTAACTGACATAGGGACGACATTCGCCCACGAAGGGTTGATATTTGCAACGGAAACCAGATAGTAAATGATAGAACTGTGATACTTTAGAGAAATTTATACTTTGAGAATTGCTTTTTATGCAGTTCCTTTCGATGGGTGGGTTGTAGATATTTTATCTGGTGATATTGTGTGCTCAGAGATGAAAATAAATAACGCGTTTATTCGGTCGAATAAGGGCTACACTCATCGGTAGTTACTGTATAATCTGTGCTTGTTACCGTGGAATTAACACTAAACGTACCGAGCTATAAATGTAACAGACAAGATTTAATTTATTTCGACTTTGCGCGGTTCTTATTGCAATGCGTGCTCTACTAAAGATATTTATTGAATCATTGCTCATGAAAGCATCTTTATAATTTCAAAAATTGTCAAATAAACAATCTAGAACCGGTCATTTGACCGGTGGGGGTACGTTTAGTGTTAAACAATGTCCGTTCGTTAATACCTCGTGATAAATTGTATTTCATAAAATCCTACGATTGTGACATATTCTGAATTTTATTAATTATGAGTCCGTCAGTACCTCGCAGGTTGTGATAAATCGTATTTCATAAATGATTGTGACATATTCCGAATTTTATTAGAATTTTTAGAAGGCGAGAGGGAAACATTCACTATGGTGGGTTTTAATTTTCTAGTTTCTGTTTCATCAATTAATTTTGATTTTCTGGGAATTTCGGGGGTTCGGCAGTTAACGTGTTAAATGAGGAACAAGTGTTCGGTAGAAATTTGTTTGCTGTTCCTTGAGAGTCGATTTCTTTTTTTAAATGTTCGCAATCACGGTAAAATTGCTTGGACGATTGCCAGTCACACGTAACGGCGTGTAATGAAGATGGATGTTGTTGTTTGACAACAATTATCTGAAGGATGTCAATACAAATTATTAATATGACATGCTTTATACTGTTAAAAGTCTCCGTTTCTCAGCTAAGAATTTCCTAATAATTTTAGTCCATGATTTTTAAACAATTTTTTATTCGATTCTGCCAAATATGTTTAATATTCAGTTTAATACTAACATACTGTTACATTACAAGAGTTCTAAACTTTTGCAAGATAATTTAGCAATATATTACGTTGTTAGCTTTATTCTTAGGTAACCAACTTCGTTCAGGCATACTGAATATATTTATATTTGAATATATTTTAATTTTTCCTGTGCTTCCACTCCAGTCTTACTACTTCTCCATTTTCTTAATTTAGATATTTCCTCTTTTCCGAGGCACGTAATCATTATCCTCTGTAACCCAGCTCCGTGCACACAAGAATCGCTTTATGCAATGCATTTTCGAAAGTCGTCGATTCGCGCGGGTCACCCGGTGGAAAAATTCAAGAATGCCGGAAAATTATTTCAAGATCACGTCAAAGACGGAGTATTACTCCGGAAAAAAAGTTGAAAAGGTCCTGGGAACTGTGTCAAGTCGAGCGCAAACAGCACCGATTCCGAAAGATACTTAACGAAGTACAGGTGTCCTTCAATTGCTTCCAATCAGGAAATTATTTCGGTAATTGTTTTTAACAAGAATCGCATAGATATATGTAAACCTGTCGTCCTTGCGCCATCGACGAGGATAACATTCCATGCACGTTTCTTCGGGAAAGACGACTACAATAAAGTACATATATATATGTATATGTACGTATATACTGGTCAAGGACATTGAAGGTCACCATAAATCAGTCGAAACGATATTCCTCGAATTGAATATTAACGAGATTCTCGGAATCCTATAAAGTCGTGCTCAAAATATAATGACGTTTGGAAAGTCTATTAGTGCAGAGAGCTTATTAATTATGAAGCAATCAGTAAATTTATTATGAAAAATAGAAATAAAAAATATCGATGTTCTATACTTTACTGAACAACTCTTGCACAATATCATTCTGTTATATACACAATTTACTTCACATGACCATTTGCACACGATCCGACTACAAATGTTTAAACAATCAAGCGAAAAGATGATTTCAGAAGCGTGCACCGAAGAAGGTAATTGCGAGTAGAGATAAATCGCACGGTGTTTGCGGAGCTGACGTTATTATTAAGATCACGACCCTCCAATAGATCGTTTGGTGCGTGAACGAGGAAGATCGATAACCACTAAAAATCGTATAAGGAAGAGGGGGCTCGTGGCTTCTAAAGCAAACAGTGGATCGCGGCCAAATTTCCCTTGAAAATATACAACGGGACCGTTCCTGGTATTTCACCGCAAGAGAAGACGTACAAATAACGGCTATATTTTCGCGCTCGGAGATTTGGGAAAAAGAGCAGCATCCGGCTCGTCTCTTGGCGCGTAATTCAAGTCCCCCGAGAGGATCACGCCAGTTCTAGAAATATTTTCCCCGTGATGGATTCTCTTTTCCAATTTTCAAGCGACTGAATCTCTGCTGTCGATATTCCGAACGCCGCGGCGCTTCCACGCGGCCGACTCGAATTAGCGACTATTTTTGCCAATACCTTTTTACAGAGTACGCCACGTTTTAATGGCCATCGATCGTTCGCGCATAATTAATCGTTTTGCATTATTAATCTTCCGTGCAATATCCCAATGCTGCTCGGTATCTTTATGGGCGTACTCGAATTTTATATGTGGTGTGAGTTAACAGCAGGCTTGAGCGTTATTTAAATAATATAATTATGAAATAAAGATTTAGGGATGTTATTTTAACCCTCTGCCAGCCCTAGGCCTATGCCGGAGTCATTTCTGACCCACGCTGATATTTTTTTTATTTCTTTCGATATAAGGTGAAGGCTCGGGACCGGCTTTCGTCGTATTTCGGATGAAGAAGAAGAGGGGATATTACAATAAATTGTAAAAATATTTTAGATTTGATGATAAGCAGGATAGACAAGCAGTCATCATGAGGCAAATTCGTCACTATGTTCTCTGTCATGAATATATGAATATTTGTGTAGGTCATTGCGTATTATCAGCGTTGAGTAATTAATTCGCTACGATAATAGTTCGAATATATTCATAATTTTGTATCATTCCATATGCAACAACTGGGTTTTGATTCTCGCATGCGAATAAATGAATCGAAATCAGTATCGTTATGTTCCAACATATATGTTGGAGAAACGTGGTGACTATTTTGAAATTGTGATAAATATTTCACTCTTTCATAAGGAAATAACAAATTCGGACGAAATAATGATGTAATCCAAAGTCATTTTGGATTACTAAAATTAATTTAAAATGTGTAATTATTAAAATGTGTTACATTCCCCCCCCCCCCCCCAAATATTGTTTTCAGTATATGCTTTTATAGTCGCTAAAAATTGTATTTTAGAGTGATGGTTCGAGTTTTAATATAATTTATGAGATAACTGTGTTATAACTTGCATGGGGTATAATTACCGTAAAAGCTGGAGTATAGTAAATCTTGCTGACCTTTAGGGATGGCTGAGCTCGAGATCATGTTACTGGAATAATTTCTGTTCTGGTATTTATTATGAAACTGGGCTTCATTTCAAGGATTGTTTCAATTTTTGATATGCATAATGGAAAACCTTTTTCTTCTTCGCTAAATTTCAGATATAAATATTTTCACCCATATAATTTATACTATGTCTGCAAAAAGTGTCTGTAGAATTAGAATATAATTCTATTGCTGTAGCGTGATGTATAGTTAAATATACAGTTCTTCAATGTATTAGCACGTTTAAATAAATTAATATACCCATCCATCTACATTTTATTTCCTAATGTGTTATTGTGATTCAATACTTTGTTGCAAACATTTAGAAAAAGAAAATAATGTATAACAAAAATGGGTAAGTAAAATAAGAAATAGCGAACGTTCAGAAGAATACACGAATATTCTTACATAGTTTTCAATTTTCTAAAGTTGTTACCCCTCGCCTTACAATCTATTAAATATGTATGTCATTATGTTCTTCCAACCTGAAGTCTATTTTTCTATTATCGACGTTATCGACATTCTTTTTCTTATAGGACATTATGAACGACAAAGAAGCTCCAATGAAGGTTTCTTCAAAATAAATCAAAAAGCAAACGGCTAAGAGAAGAAATAAATTTTCATTTCACTCCTGTTTCTCGCAGCTGCAGAGTTCCAGAATAATTTAATTTTAACAACCTATAAAAATCCTTTTGAGAAACATGTTTTTAACACAAAATGAACCCATTTGCCAAATTTCAGCTCGATCGGATTTGGCCGGTTTTCGAAATTATCGCCAAGAATATACTTCTATTGTTTTCTATTTATTGAAGCTGAGAAGAAATAGATTTTTATTGAACAGAAAATTTGCACTTTGTCATCGAGAAGGTGCGACCGGAAGCGCGATCGAAAGGGAAAGCGACGAACGAGATTTATTTCGTGAAATCAGTGTTCAAGGTCGACGAAACCGAATCTGACGGCCGGAATGGCGATCGAGAGTAGGGTGTGACCTATAGAAAATAGGAAGGAACTCACTGCGTTGTAACGAGACCGTGATCTCTCTGCGCGTGGCAACGATTAATTTTCATGGCGTGCTGGAAACGGAATTGATATGTCCCGTGTGACAGTAACGACGTTTGGTAAATAATAAATTGATGACACATCACGCTCTGCCGGTGACACATTTCCGATCACGGTGGTAACGAATGGACCAGGTAGCTGAAACCATCGAAGGACGATTCCACGTCGATTTGCATCGTCGGATCGGCCGCTCGGTGTCTTCATTCATGGGCAAGTTGATGACGCGAACCGGTGACAGGTGTAAACCACCGTGAACGCGCATTTTTATCGATCCGTCTCATTCATGGAGCTTAATGGTGACCGAATCGGTCACGTGGAACCGCCGCTTTCAATGAGAACATTTCTAATCGCCGGGATAGCCGGGTCTTTATGCGTTTCTGCCGCGCATAAATCTTCCGGAACTGCAGCTACCAACGGTTTATTCGTGTTTTTCGTTTATTGCATCGATCAGTCGAGAGAAACGAGGTTCATTGAAATTTTTCCGTTCCTGTACGAAAATGCGAGTTTGCATGAAAAATTACAGTGACACTATCGCTTCGGACCTTTTTCTCACAATTATTCACACTAATTACACTTTTGTTGGAATTTATTCAATGTTATTTAGTCGAATTTGGTGCAATGTAAATGAATCTTGGAAACCGTACAAAATACAGTGTTTACTCTATGTCCCAAGGCCCGAGGCCTCTAGAGCTTCGCTGAGGATCAAAGAATATCTCCTGTCCGATATATGTCACTATCCTTGTTTTGGACATTTTTAGTAAACACTGTACTATGTTTATAACTGGAATTACTACAGATATTAAATAACGACGTAATTATACTGTAAAACGATTTCTTACCACTGCAAATTGAAGGAGCTTTTCAAGAACAATAAAATGAATGTCGAACGAAATCTTTCAAACGTCACATTTCCAAAATGCGGAGATTAAAGTGCAGCCTGTGCACATAACAATTAGGAGCACATGGCTGTAGGAATTCTTCCAGTCGCCTATGTATTGCGATATAACCTGAATAAAACGGGGAAACGATTTCGTGAACGGTGGCTATGCAGACGGACAGACGTCACCGAAATTGGAGCACCCAGAGTTCGGTGATTGAGCAAACTCTGTGCAGGAAGCAAATCACTGTCTTCCCGCGGAGGAATAAATCGCCGGAACAATGAAAAACACCTAGCAGCAAATACAGAAGTAATAGCGGAAAATTCAAAGATAATTCTGCATAATTTTTAATTGAAACGGACGAACGTAGTCTGTGTGTCGTACTAAAGACGGCTTATCAGCTCGTGAGATCTTCGCGACTGGTAGTATCGTGGAATCACCGAGACAGACTAAAAATTGCTTAATCTGCCTGTTGGATCTTCCCATTATTCGGATAACAATAATGCGCAATGATAAAGACTAATGTGCAATAACAACGTAATATTAACGTAATCCCGCAATAATTATTTTGCGCAATTATTTCACTTACGTATACAAATTTTTAATTTCAATTTTTAATTACCAGCACCGTACCACCCATGACAAGTTTAATTCACTTTACGCGAGACATTAATTTAAAATAAACAATAAAACTAAATCGACATTATTTTCTATGAAAATGTACAGGAAGGTTGCAATGTTCTGATGGTACGTTTAATTAAAAGAATGTTAACGAACGTGTTAAAGAGAATAATTCGTCCGCGTCAAAATGGCGTTGGATATTGAAAGTTGATTGAAGTGTAGTTTGTTGCGTTTAGCGTTGGGTATATAAAATTAATGTTCCGCTGTCTGAACTCGATTGGAAGAAATATGAAATGAAACATCGTAAGATGAACGCTGCGGTGGCGCTGTCGGAAACAACGTCGCTCGCCGCCATTGTTTATCAGTTCTTCGCCAATTGAACGGGACAATTCGCGCGGGAATTCTCGGTAACACAAGGCGGTGCTCAATTTGCTTAAAGACCAGCTTATTTACTGGTTAATAAGGATTAAATGATCGCGGTGAAGCGGTTCGAGGCGTCGCTCCTCGCCTCGTCGTCTTCTGTTTTACGCTGAACACATCGTTCGCGCCGTGTCGTCGAACAGTCCCGCTCGCGCGCGCCAACCAATTGACTAATTGACTTTCTCAAGGCGAAGAATGGACGCGTACGCAAATGAATTCCATTTTTCTCAGACAAAGGCGAACACTTCCAAGCTGTTAGCTCCCGACGAGCACTTTGCTCTAGAGGAACTTGGCAATTGTTGTTGAATCATTGCGAAAGAATTCGTTTACGTCGCCAACGAAGCTCTGGATTTCAACAGAAAAAAGAAAATCCAAAACTAAATCGAAAACTATAGTTGATTGATTTTTTCGAAGAATCTCTCGCTCGACGACCCTGTTTAGATGAAGCTCGGATCCGTCGGAACTACTAAATAAATATTTTTAGTGAAAGTTAGAGTGAATAATTTGTTAGAAGAAAATGGAGTAACTAAAAAAACATTTTCGATGAAGATTCAATGTTTGTAAGTACATGAAATATAGACTTTTGTAAAATATAACATTGTTGGTCTCCTTAGAAAATTTTTGATCTTATTTTGAACATAATTTTGAAACAAGTTTATTTTACTCATGCAAAGCAACGTTAACAATATCGAATGCAGTAACCGAATGAAAATCAAAAACACAGGAGACAAGAATATAACGTTCAATATATTATTAAATGATTTTGTTCATTTAATACTGAAGTATGCTGTATGTGTACTTTGAACACATTTAAGCGGAATTTAATATGTTACCTAGTAACAGGAATGAAATTGCGTTTAATCATCCCGTAATATATATTGTAATTTAAATTGTTATAGTATAAATTCTGAGCGAATATTGCACATCAATAATAATTAAACGTTCAATTTTTATTTACAGTATATATGATTTTCTAAGACTCAGTATAAATTAAAAGAGAATTTAATAGAAACTCCATTTTTCCTATTGCAGAAATGAAATTGTATTGTATATAGTATTTTGTATATTTATAAAATGAATAAAATTGCTATTTCTGAGCTTTCAATTTTTCTTCAGACTGACATAACCGACAATATGTCATATTTCATGTTGCATGTCAAAGGATTTAGTAAAGTTGAATCCCAACAGTACATTTATTACGCGATGATTTATGTCGAGTGGAATAAATACATCTAGTAGAATCATTAACAGGAAAAACTCGTTTATCCGGATGTCCCGTTTTGTGGTACTGTCACAATAGAATACGTAATTCACTTATGAAATCTTGTGAATCGAGAAAGCTTTATTTCGAAGTTTAGTTGCGAAGATTAATGTTTTCTGAGAAATCATTGCTGAAACGAATCCGGGATAAACCGGAAACCGAATAAATGGGTTTCTACTGCGTAAAATCGTTCCGAGTAATTCGTTTCTCTGAATTCAGTCGTATCGATCAAGGAATAACCAGGCCGCTGTGCAAAACGTTGTAGAAATTCCTTTCTAGGTGGCAGCAGCTGATGCTTCCTTCTTTACCAACCGATAACGAAATTTTTACTAGAGTTTTTGTTCCTAAGATACGATTTTGCACCTACATCTAGGGATTAAAAATATAGCAATTTATCGGATGAATCATAAACATTATTTTTCCTTGCATAAAACACAAATTATAGGTGCAGAGAATGTTGAAAGCAGAATAAAAAATCTGTTTAGTTTGCTTCATGCACACATAAAAATTAGAGAAATTTTTAACTAAACGTATTTGCAAACTTTTTAGTTAATTTAAGCTCTTCGTTGGATTAGCGAGTCCGAATGTGTTAAGTACGATTAAATTATCATTCGGTTATTCATTCCATTCACATTATTGTATATTTTCCAGTGTGCATTGATTTGTGTTCTGTTCAATAAATATCTGTATCCTTAAATTTCAGATTTTCCATATCAAATGTACACAGCAGGAAGCATAAAGGTACTACGGAGTAATAAATTTTAATTTTTAACTTCAACTTCTGCGTTACCGTGAAATGTGTTTTTATATTTCATGTGATATATGAAAGCATATTTCTCATGAATCGAAAACTCATAAATATTCAACAGTTTTTCTGACGTTTATGTTCATTTACTTGACAGATAGACAAACAACAGGGAATCTGAACCGCACACAGTACATTTACAATGCAAAGAAATTTGCTAGGTAACAATTGATCAAACAATTCTGTCCCGGATTTCTGTAATGTAAACGCAGTTATAGGATTTGCATCGATATTATTGGTGTATCGTCAACCAATTCGATATCCTCGGATCCATTCACTGTCGGATCGGGGCGGAAAAATCTCAGGATAAAATCTCGTCGAGGTGTCCGAGTAATCGAGGAAGGCCGGTCCGATTATTCACGGGCTTCTACCACTTAAACACAGCGGGCGCGCGTCAAACAAGGGAGCACGAGAAAGAGAGAGAGAGAGAGAGAGAGAGAAGGAGAGAGGAACAGTGAGTGGATGGAAAGCTCTAAAAAGTTATTTCCCGGCGTTTTGGTCCGCTCGAAATTAGAATAGCGGTGCCCGGGCAGCGGCCTGTACAGGGATCCATAAGGATTCCGGTTCCGTGAAAATGACAGGAGGTTTTACGTAAGACGTAAGAAACGATTTTATTGCAGCGGGCCGCGCGCACACAGGCGCAGACAGCCGGGCACACACATCAATGAAGGAAAGGGGGCGAGCCGCCGTGGCGTTTATAGCGAAACACGAGCCTATAAAATCTAGCAGGTTATCGATTGGACTTCTGCCTACTGCAAATCTGGATATGTGTTCTATTCACCTGGATATATCCGCGGTGTGGCACGCGATTTGGGTCAGTGGATCACATAACCGCATCTTTTTTTTCTCTCTCTCTCTCTCTCTCTTTTTTTCCTGCCATCGCAACTCAATTCTTCAATTAACCGGTCGCTGCGGTTCTACCGGGGACATACTTTACCCATTTCCGGAAGGGTGCATACTGATCAGACGCTGATCATCTTGTAATATTTTTAATGCCGACCCTGGACCTCGGAGAGGATTCGATCCATGACGTGGACTCGGAAGAAACGGTGTTTACGTATAGAAAAAAATTTTTTTTCCCGATTTGTTTTGTGCGATTCTTTTTTATGCGGTATATGAATGCCAACGGTGTTGACATTACAACACCCTTGTAATGTTCTCATCACAAGAAGATGCGCGTTTTGGACTACGACGAGATGAGAAATTAAATTCTTTTTAAACGTTCCCAAGTGTAATTTAATTATTTATTTTGTTTGGAAAGCACATTCTCGCTATTTCTCGCTTTAATATGTTGTAAAAAATTATTTGTTATAGCTATTTATGAAGTTTCTGAATATTTTTTTTGTGCGGTTTCTTTTATGCGGTCCCTATCTACCACACAAAAATAGGTTTGACTGTATTCGATTGCTTTTTTATTAATTTTTTACTAATTTTAAAAGTATTCTTTTAATATTTTCAACTCAGTAAAAATGATTCCAAACAGAAATAGATATCTAAATAACTCCCGCATCTTGCAATTAATGTGTTGGTAATTTTTACAACAAACTCCCTGCTTCTTGGAAGGAGAACGTTCAAAAATTTATAAAATGGCACCTTTAAATAATATTACAGGAATTTAAGTGTACATTATTTATCGATTTATTAAAATTATTGATAGAAAAAGCACGTACTCATTTAGCTTCCAATTTTTGGCGATGGTAAATTTTTATTTTCCATAAAAATCAAAAAAGTAGCGTTCATACAGCTCCTGTTTGTTTAAATTGCAAATTAGTTTGAAATTCCTAAAGTCTGCAGGACGTCGGAACTTTTTCTCCCGGGGATAAAATAATTTCCGTGATTCAATACCGAAGCTCCATTACACCATAAATTACTGTTCCGGACACAATGACCGCGTTTCACCCGCGACGCCTCCTTCTCGGCCCCTTTCTTTTATTACCTCCCTTTCTTTTTTTTTCGCAAATTTCTTCCTCCGCCTGTGAATCGTAACTTTCACACTTTCGTGATCACCGCTTAAGTCTTTACGTGACCCACGATATTAATCACCGGCTCGACCAGGGCTAAGGTCGCGTATCGAGCTCGCCGGAAGTTAGGCTCGCACGTGGCACGTGTTCATGCGTGAGCGCGCGCGTATTCGTGTCACCCGTTGCCGGCTGTCGCGCGTGCCTTAGTATGAGCGCTTCGAATTACGGTAATGCCTCGATACATGTGAGAACATCGAGACCGAAATCCACGGAAAGTTAATTAATTGGTGGAGCCTCGATTATCCGAACAGTGAAACATGAGTTTTCGAATAATAAAACTTAATTACAGTGTTAGATTAAATCTTTACGTAGATTACACTCGGGTAATTCAGATATCATCGGTTCGGATAATCGAGGGTTTACTCATTAGGTCAATTGTACACAAATGTGCTCCGAATTATGCGATGTTGGGACTCATTTTAATCAGAAAAATGTCACAAATACCATGGTAAAAGTTTTGGAAGTAAATAATTGAAAGTGAAAATGTTTTGTCATTGAGTTAGTATTATTTCGCCTATACTGTCCCACAGTGAATAATTTAGTAGTTTAGAGTCGCCACGTTAAGAACCTCACCCTGTGTATCATTTATGATCGCGTGACGTACTTTCTTTGTGTTTACTTTTCCTTTTTGCACGACGACGGTTCGTGACAGTTTTGTGAATGATTGGAATTTTTTATAATTATGGAAACGTATTCGCCGAAGTCGACCGGGGGTTTGAAGCTCGATATGACTGTGGTCGAGCGCTGCGACAACTTAGATTAATAGTTAAAGTAACAAAAATTTCTTCCCATTTTTAATAACCTCAAAGAATTCTTCTTAATGTTACTGTTGATTTAAATTTGACACGTTTCTGCCACGACCGCATAAAATCCGCAACCGTACGTTGCAGGCGGCTTCGAACTTCCGCAATGCAAGTAGAATAAGAAATAATTGGTCAGACAGAGAAAATAGAAGTGGTACCGGAACTCGCAAGAAAATCTAGCTTCCACATCTTTCTCGGAAGTTCCGAAGGACAGAAAAGTTACCCGAGTTTCTCAATCTAAATTCGAAATCGAATGTTGTGCCGTGCAAACGAGAAGCAGTATGCGGAAGGGGTCACGCAACCTCTTGGCAGGTGCGTGCGACCGTTGCGTAGACCTTTGCGTGACCAGAATTGAAATACTATTCGCTGTTTCCTTAATTAACTGAATTCACCTTTTTATGGTCTCTTACAGGGGCAAGGTCAAACGGACAGCCTACTGTACTTCAAAAATTTTACAACCAATAGACACCGTACCGCACCGAAATTTTCATTGGTTGTTTAAAAAGAACTGAAGACTGAAGGAAATAATATTTTATGTATTCTCATTCATTTTTATTTTTTTTAATTTATATTTATAGTTTCTCAAAGAAAAATATATATATAAAATATTTACGAGAAATATTTTAAACAGATAATGTTACTGTAAGGGTGTCTATGTCGTAAAATTAATTTTAATGGAATCGAAGAGAATAACTTTTAAGCAGATAGGATCTTGCAGAGTATTTTTGTCTGAGATTATTAACAGTTCTTTACCGTTTAACAAGGCGCAACTAACAAGAAGCAGAAAGTCGAGGAGAATTACTTTGATTGCTTAATGCATTCAAACAGCGTTTATCCTAGATATTATCGGATAAGCTCCTGCCAAACTTTTTGTAACCGTGTGACTATTGTGCGACAACAGCGAAATCTGGTTCATCCTATCTTGACATGCACCAATTCCTCTTTGGCTCGTTCGACACGATATTTCGACTATTATTGGGCACCAAGAGCGACAGAAGTTCTGTTTCAGATTAAAGTAAGAATCAGTTTCAGACTTCCTTCGGAACATGCATGAGCACACACATTATCTCCACGTGAAGTTTCGAATATCGAATAAAAGATACAGGGGCTGAACGCACATCTTCTGAACGTGAGAAGTCGCATCGTGGAATCAATTGTTATTTCGCTTCGAATCAGTACACCATGCTTAAGGGGATGGCCTAGATAAGTCGAGCAGAGAAATTTTTTAAAAATCTGTATGAACATGAATATCCCCAAAGTGTAAGATATCTCCTTTATTAAAAAATGCGATTCCATGCAAGTACTCAAAAGATTATTTAAAAATTGACTGCACTGTATTCATTTTTAAATAATATTTTGAGTATTAATGTTATACAGATATAAAGATCCACTGTATTTTAGCCAGTAATGTAAAAAACGGAAACTGAAATTAATATTTTCGGAAATTGGAGTCTCAATTAATTATCTTCAATTTCATTAAAAATATTCTATTTTTAAGATTGGAATTGTTAACGCGGTTCCGTTTGTTTAAATTATATAACTATTTACGTCAACTGCTATTGAATCTTCAGGATTCTTCTGTTTTTGAAACAGTCTCCCCCATAACGTAGAGATTTATAGTAGTATTTCTTTCCGGAAGTTTATCTAATCTCAAGGACCCGGATGATATATGATTTCTTTAACGTCGTGCAATAAAAATTATTTCTTAACCGTGTGTCGAAGGACGTATCACCCTATATGTAATCGGATATGGCAGTCAAAGTGTTGAAGCTTGTACAAACCACATACGAAAATATGACGAGGGTAGCACACGTTCCATCGAACCCTCATTTATAACGATCGTATCTTTGTTTACACAACCGAACGGGGGACAATGTTTAACATGGGATTTTGTGGAAAGAAACGCCATGGTAAACGTTTGGCAATAGATCGATCAAATCATATTATCGAATCGTCGCACTAAAGTGGATGAAAATCAAATTCTTTCAGTAAACTATCAACAGTCTAGATTCGAAATATGAACTATCAAATTCCGCTTAGG
>CM052120.1:11199359-11221365 GCA_028454245.1 Halictus quadricinctus | reverse complement strand
GAAAATCCAAGTTTCAATCCTAGGAGATCGCTAGTTCAAAAGTTATGCGTGTGCAAAGATGTGCGATTTGTTTCAGAAAATGATTAAAGACGAAGATAATTCTCCCACCCCCGAGGAGTACGGCAAGGTATTAAAAACTGGAATGTTCGAGAGCTCCTTAAAAATCAGTATTCGAAATATCGATAGGCCGAGCAACAAATCGAGATTGTGTTAAAATTCAGGATACTAGCCGGTATCCGATTTCGCCGTGCGCCATCGTTATCTGGCTAAACCAATAACATATTCTGAAAACATCGCACTCCGACTTGGTGGATCATCCCCCAAACCAATAACTCACCCCTTGTTTTCCATCAAACACGGAACTGTTCTCCGGGCATGTTTACCCGAATCCATGAAAGTTATTAAAATAAGGGGGCGGGGGGTCGGAGGGGATCGGCTGGTATTGCATACAGGTATGCATACACGTACCCGAAGGGATAGAAGGGTGCAAGGGGGTTGGCGTGGGAGGGGGCTCGTGGAATGCGGGGTGAAACTAGATCAATACGGGCGAAAGCGTAGCACGGTCGCGAACCCGCGACACACATACCAGGAAAAAGGACAAACTCGGCCAGACAGACACAGGGGAGGTGAGATCAAGTGCAATATGCACTCGCGAATATCAATCAATTCTGTAACCAAGATTCGTAATTATTGGTATTGCTAATAATGACGTTGTTCCGGTTTCGAATAACTGCGCGCACAGGTTGATTTTGTAGCATATATGTATCATTGTTCATTAGTGTCTGGTATTGCACAGTACGTGCAAATTTCTTAGCTTATTTCATAGTTTCTTCGCGTGCAATCATAATCGTGTCATGGACACTGTTCGATAAGTGTTCGACTGTAAATCGATAAAAATTACACTGTAAAATGCTGTGCTTATGGTATATTGCAAGTACATCAAAATGTTTATAAGTTGACGAAAAATGTAGAAAATATCTGTCCTTCTGCAATGTGTAAAATTAATGAAATTGTCTTGATAACGGTATAATTGAAGTCAACGCAATTAATTAATTAATTTAAGGTACCCCATTTCGTTATTTAATTAATTTGAACGTGATTCTCTTTGGTGCTTCAACGGTCTCAACGACTGCGTGTATTATAAATACGGCTTATTATTACAGGCTATTACCATTAACGGCAAGATTCATATCCAATTTGTTTTAATTAACACGGCGAATCACACACTTTCGCAGTAAATGTCCGATTTAATTTAGGATAGACATAAATACGGCCACACCTTTACACCACCCTTTTTCCGTCAGTTTCCTGTCCTTGCGGTATAATCAAAATTTCAGAATTTCTTAATTTAATTTTTAATTCAATTATGAAATTTTATGGACGCATGTATTGGGTTGCGTGATCGAATACGTTTACTTTTTTTGGACATACGTTATTATAAAAATCGCTAAAAATAAATTCATTTTTGATATTTCTATGAGGTAGTTTAAAATTTCCACATTTGGTCCTCCGTAGGTCCGGTATTAATTAATTAGTTAATTTTAATATTACGAGAGGTGCGACAATATTCCAGTGGTACAAATAAATTTTTGATTCAATGCCAGAGTCCGTCGAACACTGTCAATGTGTCGCAGAATACATTGTAAACATAGTTCCAACGATTTCTACCAATTGCGTCGGAACAGCTGAACGGCGATTAATAATACACCGGTTATAAGTTAGAATAGGTGTGGGTGTGGAAAACGTGCACGCCTGTATGCATAACTTCTGTGTAAAACCGGTGTCCATGACTTTTTACCGCGTATAGAACAATGTAAGTGTCTCGGGCATCACAGCCCGGAGAGTCTTCGTGAATTTTTCACCGAATCAATGCCCGCCGTGGAAATAATTGAGAGGCGTTTCCTAGAATGACTCAACTGGACAATCTAGTGCTCTAGATAAATCAATGGACATCTCGCGCCAATTTCAAAATCTTCGGAGCTGTATCAATATTAATCAATTTTAAGAAACAGGAGCTGTACAGAATTTGCTTTTCTCCTTTAATAATTTTCATAAGTCGATATATTTAAATTGTTTCAAATTGCATTTACATTTATCAGCCTAGTTATTTTATTTTATTTTTAAGCAGACTCTGTGACATGTTTTATCATGCTTCTCTTGAAAAAAAAAATATAGCTTTCAGTGTAATGTAATTTTTATAAAATTTACTCGGTGTGTAGAATTTTAATAAAACGGTTAAATTAATAAAGAAAGCATAGTTGCTGATGCAGTATATGCAGTATATATACTTAGCTCATTGCACTACTAATTCGAAGTATCATTTATCAACAGTTGCGAGTGGTGGGTAAAATTATAGCTATTCTAGATATTAATAATGTTATTAAATTCCCTCTCACTAATTGCGCAATAATTAATGTTCTATTAATTAATGAGAATTCTAATAGCTATTATGGCCCACAGAAACTGTTGACTTTGCACCCGAGTTTCGTAACGCAGCAAACTCGCCGAACAAACAATTGGCATAAAAGTGACATATAGAGAATAGCAAGGATATAGAGAATCCCGGTTTATTCGCCCTTACCTTTTTACGCGCCCCCGAATCGCCCATTTATTTTTAGCGTCTTCCTAAACGTCTATTTACGTGGCCACGAACGGTTAATAAACAATCGAGAAAATGGTGAGAGGACCGAGCTCCTGGGATACAAAAGCCGTTTACGAGACGGACAGGGGCAAATGCGAAAGGTGGAGCGTGTAAATCGGCTCGATAAACATTTTCATCGTCGTCTGTGTACTTTTCCGGATTTAGCCAAGGGTGTCGGACACCCAATGAAATTCTGTACAAGCTGCGAAACACTATACGTACACTATTTCCAAAAATATTTTTAAAAATATTGTTGTATTCACCCGGACGACTTCAGAAATCCATTCTACGGGGTATCTCAAAAATGTACTTCCTTAAAAGAGGTGATTCCCAGGGTCATTTGAAGTAACTTTTTCCTTTACGAAAATGTTCTCCGCGGCTTCGTTCAGGAGTTATTAACGAAAAACAAGGACCAATCGAAGCGCGGCTACAGCGGACGGATCCCGGCTCGGCCAATGACAACGCCACGCTTAGCGGGACCCGCCTCCACGCCAGAGTCCGTCTGCTGTTGCTGCGCTCTGATTGGTCCGCGTTTTTCGCGAATAACTCCGTAACAAAGCGGCGTAGAACATTTTCGCAAAGGAAAAAGTTGTTTAAAATCACCTCAGGAATCACCCCCCTCAAGGAAGTGCAATAGTTTTGGGACACCCTTTATAACATTGAGAAATAAATGGTGAGGAGGATAGAGTGCATAGTATTCCATCTTATTCTCGACGGTACTATTGAAAAAAAAAACGCGAAATTGGATAATTGATGCAATTGTTTTTCCAGAATCGTTTCCAGCTCGAACCATACACATTTCCGTGTTCTATTTTTCATCGTAAATATATCGCGTGTTGCGGGTGTAAAACGCGGAAACGAGTAAATTGACCATCGAACGTCCTTGATATCTAAGTCTACATTTAGTCTGTTGGATCGGAATAGCAACGCTCAAGGTTCCCATCATACTTCCATTTATGAAATAAAAAGGGCACGAGCCACTAACGAGAGTGGTTGAGCCAGAAAATTTGCACTATCACCTTTCGATCAGGTCGTGTGGGTGAATGAAGAAAATCTAGATTTTCACTCTCGCAGTCCTCCATTTTTATTTGAAAAACTGCTCCCAAAAAACTGAAAATCGCGTACACATCACTCCTGGCCATTCATTCTGAATTTTCGTGGAATAATCATTAAATACGTTATTTAATTATTTACGAAAGGAAAATGTTCAAAGTATTTTTTTTAGAAATGTTTCATTTAATTAATGGGATACTAACATCTGATTTTCCTTTTTTACTTTCACTGGTATATTTTTAAAAATGTCAGGACCTCTTCCAAAATTATGTGAGTTTGTGATCGATATTATTTATTTTTCTTACAAGTTTTGTTTCAGACCTCAATGTTCTTTTACATACATTTATTTACGTATTGCTGGTCTACTTACCAATTTTCGGGAGCATTTCCATGAAATTTTGGCAAGAATTCGCACGGGACTTCCTCAACACGATAGAAAGGGAAATATTACAATTATTCTACGCATTTCTTGTTAACGTATTTATAATTATTTTCACCCTGCATGTTCAGTTTATATTTTCTTACACCGTGAAGTAACTAGAATTAAAATTTTCTTGTAAACTGTGTCAATGAAGGGTTCGTAAAAAATGGTTAAAAATATCGTGTTACTTTATGAATATATGTATGAGGAAATACATGTATGTAGATCGCGTCAAATTTATTTGCAAACGTATTGTTCGGGTCAGACCGGATACGTGTCAGGATTCCGTGTCAAAAATTTGAACGGTTTTAAATAGAATTTTTATTGGATTTTCTGCTATAGGGATCCTTCAATGTACATTCGAAATTTTCCAACGATCTCGGTTTCTGTTAATTAACCTATGAAAATGGAAATTTATATCTGCTGTCTATGCAGGATCTGACCTTTGATACAATTCCCACTCACCACCTAGGAATTGAATTTGTGAAATGCAAGAATATTGATTTGACCTGATCCCACCCACATCGATACAAAAAATTATTGAAAAGCCTGATATAGAAACGAACACCAGTCTATTTATATTTATATGAAAATATTTTGTTGACGAATGAAGCTGCTGAGCTTCCAAGAAATTTTCGAATTCACTGCCCCCTCCCCTGAGCTTTTTGCACAAGCTATACGTCATTATATTCGCTTTGATGCCCTGAATATGACTGTTGCTTTCAGCAGAAAATTAAAAATATAATTTAATTATGGTAAAATTATACATATGGGATATTTATACTTATGGAAAATTTCCTTGTAAGAATTTCCTCTGTCAATAAAAAAAGAATGAAATATCAAAATCTGAAGTAATAAATACCAAAAAGGGGGGGATTGTAAATTTCAGCCCTTAATCTTGTTTCATATGAATAATAGGTAAGTCTGTGACATCAAGAAACGAACTGGAGGGGGTTCTCACCTGCAAGGGGTTAAATTTCAAGTAGTGCAGTAACTGAACCCGGCGCAGAACCTGCAACTCACAAAATCTCTCCAGAATTTCTACCCAAGTGTCTCTTCAAGTTCTTTTCGAATGCGTGCAGAGGTCCGTACACGCGGGGAAATCGATGTTGCCTACCCGCACGTGTGCGAGTCGTACAAGATCGCGCGATCGACCCGGGGCGAGGTAATACAAACCATGAATCAACGATCATCCCCGGAGACCTTGCTCGAGGAGGAACGATCGGGGGTTCGCAAATCATATTTTCCGCCGGAGCGTTATCCATCGACCAGGAAAATGAACGTCAGCCAGCCACGTAATCGACTCGACTGTACCAGCGATCGCGATCGCATGCGCCCCTCCCTCCCCCCACCCCACTCCCCCAAATAAATGGCTCCTCATCAATCGTTGTCGCGACAAATTGCGCGACTTTATTTTCGAAACGGTACCTTATAGAACACGTCGGCAATCCGCCGCGTTGTTCGTGCGTATTCTTTTTTTACAAACACACACACACACACACAGACACGGCCATTTCTCCTGTGTAACCCCCTCGTGACATTTCCTCCATGCGTCAAATGCCAGGGGGTGGTCGGTGAGGGTTAGGGGTGGTTTTTGTTGTTTTCTTTTTACAGTCAGCGTGTTTCTCGGAGAGAGGGGGGAATACTGTTTCTTTCTCGGTGAGTATCGTATAGAAGTATGATCTACATGCGTGATTTCGTTAGCGTGCCCATCGCGGAACCAGCTTCCTGCTGCAGACACACAAAGCGACAAACAAAGCGCCCTCCCACCTGGCAGTCAACTGATCCTTGCGTAAGGACCACTTGAACACGGTGTACACGCGCGCGTTGAGGGGACAGGGATTTCTGGGATCCTGGAGACACGGCTGAATCACTGTTCCGAGCATAGATATCGGTTGGAACCTCCTCGGGGAATCGAGAAATCATTTTTCGGAGCCATCTTCTAAAGCTACCTTTCACGATATTTGACAGGAAATTTAGAGGCACAACTCGTTTCTGCTAAAAATTTCTATTTCTCCCAGGAGAGATTTACTAACCCCCTGCTAGCAGGCTGTGGGTCTATTTTGACCCAGTGTTACAAACTCTGGGTCCCCCGTATCAACTTTAAACAACTAGAAAATAGAAATAAATATTTGAAAATGGTAAGCTAGCATATCGATGGACCTAGCCTATCTAGTGATTATGGTTGATACAATGAATCGAAACCATGTGCCACTCACTGAAAAACTTTCGTATAAAGTTTCGTCGATACTTTAGCAAGATGCGTCCAACATTGTACACTGGATTTATAGACAGTGCAGAGCTGGAACGCTAAAGACAGGTTTAACTAGAATTTGTTATTAACAATTCAGCGAACTATTAATGGAAATCGTGGTACGTACAGCGTTTCGATTGGAATCAATTGAATAAGTCAGCACGCAATTACTGTAAGGTAAAACAAATGTATAGCATGTTTCCTAAACATTGACGTGACATTGTAAACTATACTGCTCGGAGGAATACGTAAAACAGTCTGATACAACTGGCCAAGGTTTCACACGATACAGTTCTGAATTATATTTTCTGCAATGCAAACAGATGTTACACAATTTATTAGAGGAGCAAACACCTAGACCTTCCCCTTTTATATTAATATAATTCCAAATTGGATTCATTAAAAGTCAAAAGATCTTTGTTGCCCGTATTCGCATACTTCCAACGGGCACAACGGTGTGCCCATGCTCCGGGTATTCGCTCGGGACAATGTCGGGAGCCTCTCGAAAAATGACTATTCGATTCCCTGTCAATCAGCGAGGTTCCAATCAATGAGGTCGGTCGTCGTCGAGTCGCGATGAAATTAAAAAAAGGGGGCTCGCCCATCAATCGAGCCGGCCGGTCCAATTGTCCGGACAATCAACACCGGTTGATTCTCATTTCCCCTAGTTGTAGTCTGGTGTTCAGCGGTGCCTCGCGAGTGCAAGCGGGAATTCAAGCGACAACGAAAAAAACCGGGACATCGATGGCTTTATTCGGCAAAAACCAACAACAGTACAACGGCATATTTGTCGGTGAACATCAAAAGCACACGGCCATTAGCGACGGGGAGAAGCCAGCATCAGCGTCAGCGGTCAGCGTCAGCGACAACAGTTGTGCTCTCCACATCTTTCTCTCTCTCTCTCTCTCTCTCTCTCTCTCTCTCTCTCGCTCTCTTTCTCTCTATCTCAGTCTAACAACATACAACAAACTGCTTGCGGCGTACATCAGAGGGTTGTTCTCTTGGTGGTTGGTCGGCTGGGTGGTGACCGGTCTTCGTGGCCTCCACAGAGCTAGCCTGGCCAGTCCGTATTTCGTCATGTTCGTCGTCGTCTCTTATCTATCCCCCACGTGGAAGTGTCCTGGCGATCAGCTGGTGCTGGCGCTGGTTCTCGTCATTCTTAGCTGGGCACCTCTGACTAGCGACTAGCTCCTCATCTCTTGAGCGCGTGCCCGATAATCTGTCGCGTTTTATCGATGCACTTCCGCAGGATATGCCGGAACGACATGTTGAGCAAAACCACGTGAGCGAACCAGAACCCGCGGCTCTTGAATGGACGGGGCGGCGAGAACCGAATCGAATAACAGTTCTCGGCCGTTTTGATCGCGAGTACCTCGAACTAGAAAGGACGTAGCAAAAATATTTCTTCCTCCGCCTCGAAGGACACCTAGGCTACTTAAGCTCTGACAAAATGTAACAGCACAGCCAACGATAAACTATCAATTAAATCGAAACGATCCTTCCTCCTCTTCTTCTTCTTCTTCTTCTTCTCCTTCCTCTTCCTCCTCTTCTTCTTCTTCTTCTTCTTCGATGTATATCCAGATGATCAAGTTGTTCAATAAACGTCTTTGTCCCGAGATTCGGGTCCCGAACGTTCACCCGGCGCACTCTAACCGTCCCACCGATCGGCCGCGAGTGACACAGAATTTTTTCCAACGGTCATTCTATTCCGAGCCCGCCGCAAAACTTTGATATGTGCGTTACGCCCCCGCACCCTCCCGCGACGTCGGCCAAGGTATAGGCGTCTCGGTAGTCAAGGCACCGGGCGTGCGCGCTGTGCGCTTGCCAGCGTTCACCTGGGCAGGTGTCACCATAGCCAATTAACCGATTTCCCGCGTACCCCCGTCACCAGGATGATTCGAGCCGCCCGACGACCAAAGTTGCATGACGGGAACGACCTCGAATCCTCTCTCGAATCACGCGCGCCGGGGACTCTAACAGCTACGGAATAGAAAAGCCTGATAACAACTGTCTCGTAGAAAACATAGAACAAGCTCCCCTCGATTGATCAACCCCTGACGTACATCAACCTCGGACGTATTGACTGATATTTTCTCTGTAGACGGATTGTTGAGCGGATGGAGGAGAGAGAGGATCGCCCGAAGACGCTTCTCTGGACGCGCGCGGAGCGTTAGCACGGTGTTAGCTCAGCGACGTCGACTGTCCCGGGGCTGGACTATGAACGATCGCCATTGTCCCCGCCTGACGGGAGTCAGCTGTTCCTCGACTGGCGATCACGGCTCGCTGGTGAATGGCAGGCGACAGTCTTCACCGGAATTGCCATCGGCTCGTGCCAATAAGGTCAACCGATAAGCTCAGTGACGTAACCGCTGGGACACTGGTCTCATTGTCGGGTTCCAGCGTGATGGGATCACTACTCAAAAGAAATCGTAATTCACAGTCCGGCCGTCGCCCAGAGAGGCCATCGCGAAGAACACTGGATCGATGAACCACCTAGTCTCTGGATCCCTGTATCACTCGAACGGATCCCCCACGTGTCACGGTACGATCTTCGGGTGCTCGTCGAAGGGACCGTTCTAGAGGAGAGAAAGAGAGACGTTCGTATAAAAATGTGCCACCACTAGGCGAGAGGATTGATCAACGAGGAGGTGCTGCCATGTTACATCGTCTCTGTTCCCCCGAGCGTATCGATCCCCGTTACTCTGGCAGTGTCGCGTTCACCAGCGGAAACCGGAAGGCGAATCCTCCGCGCTTTTAAAAGTTCGCCCGCGGCGCTCGCGATCCACCGTGATCGATGTCCAGTCCGTCTCGCGGCAGCACTTCGGGGCAGCGCTCGTGTATCTGTGACTTGCGTGTCGGTTCGCGGCACACGTGACTCGAAGGTCATATTCCGGGATCGATCGGGAACGGTTTTAGGGGGCCGCGCGGCTCCCCCGGAAGCGGCGGCTAGGACGATCGCACTGTTTCCAGACGATCGATGCGCGGAACCTGCCACGAGAACCTGCCTGCTCTTCGGGGTCCGAGCTACGAGACGTCCCTCCGGCTAGACGACACGGCCATCTCATGGTTCCTCTAGGCTGGCCACCGATCCTCCACCAGACGACGGCTGTCCTCGTGCCATCCGACGCCCGGAGCAAACCCCAAGGGGACGATCCGCTAGGTTAGGCGACCGAGACGGATCCGCTAGGTAGACCCCCTAGTCCGCGCGCCACCCCCCGTCGTGTCTCGAGGCCGATCAACCGGTGATTACGAACAAGTTCTAATTGACCACTGCCTCCTCACCACTTCCGGCTCACCCTGTACCCGTCACCAATTAACACGATCCTGGAGCCTGGAGGAGCCGCTCCTCCCGCCTCATATATACGTGTACATGCGGCGAGAACCCGTCACCATCCTCGGTGACTACTCGCGACATCGAGCGGACCCGCGACTGCGCACCGACTCCATCTATCCGTCGCTCTTCGACCCTCCACTTCACTCTCTCGCTCTCTTCCTTTCTCCCCTCTCCTCTCTCGCTCACCATCACGCTTTCTCTCTTAATCTTCCGATGGTTGGTACGCGTACCTTCCTTCTTTAAGGCGAATTTAGACTTTTCCCTTTGGACGTACAGCCCGTGGCCCATCGTTTGTTCCAATTTTGAGAAATTACTAGTTTTCGAGGGGCGTCCATTTAACTTTTACTGTACACGCCCAGAATTGAGTTATGTTTGCAATACAGATGGAATATTATTCATTACAAAAGTGTCTTAGTATGATTTTTAGCCAAAATTAAGGAAACGATCGTGGTGCAAATGCCTGTTTCGTTTCGTTAATTATTGATTTTGAAGTTAATTATTGACGAATACTCCGGTTCTCATATTTCGTGATCATTGTGGACGATACTACGTCCGAGGTGGAGAATTGTAGATTCGCCTTTACCCGTGTTCCCTTTTCGGCCAGACGACCCCCCTCCACGGTGACTGCCGCCCGCCTAGCCACAGCGCGGAAACATGGCGGAGACCGGAGAACGGAAGGTCGAGGTCCTCTATCGAGATCCCGCTAATGAGGTCTCGTCGCTACCCGCCGACCGATCCACGATGATGAATTGATAGGGTAGTACACGGATTGCAGAATGCAATTACCGAGGTAAGTCGCCGAGAGGAATGGCCATTTTTTGGCACGAATCGCGGTGACATCGCGAGAGGCGGCCACGGACCATGGCGGGCGATGGGCGCTCGATAATGTCTTTGTTAAGTTAACGGGAGTTTGGTGGAGGTGGCCGACTGTTGGATAGTTGGTGAACTTCTTCATTTGGTTGAGAAAAACAGAAAATTTTTATGGGTAACTAAGATATATAATAAGGGCCTTTCAACCCTGCTCCTCCCAAGGAAGGTCCAAAGAATTAGGATAAAGAAGGATATTATTACTATTTGTACTTTGTTAACAATTTTATTACTTGATTATTTGATCATCCAATGATTAGACTGCGGAGTTTTATGCAAAATAAAAATTGTTTGCGTTAACTGGAAGGCACAGGACCTACATAGACACTTTTTTGTAATCATTTTGACAAGTCCAAATTGATACAAAAGTAGTTTGAAATTGTTTGAACTTTTCCATAAATGCACAAAATCCACAGTCTAATAATGATTATAAAATTTATGTAACCACGTATCCTGTCATTCTGTTATGTACTTTGCGCCATGCACGATACTTCATGACCTACAGCCATCACCTTGCACCTAATTCTACTTCTTCAACTTTCAGAAGTGGTGCAAATTGAAAAATCGGAAGCGGACATACTTCTGGGTCGACGTACATTTATAAGCCGAACACGAATTCGACTCTATCGAATTTTCCCGTCTCGGACACTTTCGAATTTTGAAATCTGGTTAAACCTATAAGAGATTTCGCAAACTTGTTTTCTTAACGATGTTTGCCGATGGTAATACGTCGTATGGCCGAAAAATGGAAAACACTATTGAAAAGACTTGTACGAAGCTTTATTCTCGGGGTAATCGATTCTGAAAGTTCACCGGGTGCACGTGCACCTGGCTGACTATATCTTGCAGCGTTCACTCAGACGAGCAAAACCGAGGAAGTTTTGTCGCGGAATAATGTTCGATATAATTTTTAATCGCATTGCTGTGCACACGCTGTAAACAAAAAGATGACAATGTCATGTAACACAGTAGCCCAAGGTAATTCAATGAATACTAGGTTGAACTGATGTTGATGAAAATTTCGTAAAACGTTTCATTCATAAATACAGAAGAATTTGTCACAGAAATTGCAAGCTTGTTCCTGTTAATAAATTAAGTTACAATGTGATCACAGTATCGTATAATATAACAGAATGAAAGGGTCAACTGTGGTAGACTATTAGCTGCAGAGAATATATTTTCTGATTTATTCTAGGTAACAAAAAGGCTAAACTTTGCTTCAGGAAACCAGAAATTTTTAACCATTTTAAATGTAATCCTATAGATTTTGGCGAGAAAACGCCGAAAATCCAAATTTTAATCCTAGGAGATTAGTAGTTCAACAGTTATGCGTGTGTAAAGATGTGCGATTTTCACCGTTTTTGACAGGTAAGCTTGCAAATCTACGTTATCGTCATCACCATGTGCATGTGCTGCCACCTAGCGGCTCCGCTCGTTAGACGACTCGCGATGCCGAATACATACAAACATGACGGCGCCCTTACCTGTCATAATCGCTTAAAATCGCTCGATTTTAAACACGCATAAGTTTTGACCTACCGATCTCCTAAAGTTAAACCTTGGATCTCCGGCACTTTCTCGCCAAAATCTACAGGATTACATGAAGAAAAATTAAAAATTTCTGGTTTCCTGAGGCAAAGTTAAACCGATGCTGCAGCAAAAGAATTGTCATTATTGCGGGTTAACATTTTCTTCAGTTAGTAGCGTGCTGCTTACAGCACAAGATTCAGAAACCTTAACTGCTAACATTTATGTGAAACAAAAGTAGTTTGCGTCAGTTGTAAAAAGCTGTAGCTAAATAGAATTATTTTACTTTCTTTAATGATCTTGATGAGTTGAAAATAGTGCATTGCTGTTCTGGAACTTATGTAATTTACTTCCTCTTTTAAAATTTCATTTGTGTCATAAAAGCACAAAATCTGCAGTCTGCAGATAACCAATAAAATTATTTAATTAAATATTTAAGATCTTATAAACGACTTCATCACATTTTCTACAAACTCAGCGACTGGGCTGACAATTACGGATGGCAGCATACGTCAATCTTATTTCTGAATAAGACACGGAGTGAGCAGGAGACACGACGATTGAGAATGGGCATTAAATAAAGAAATATTTGCGGACAAATACCCTCGATGCCAGCCGGCTGCGTAGACGGAACTTTCTTTGTCTACCGCCGAGAGCCTCTCCACTCCATTGACTTAAATAACAATGGAGGCGTAAAGACAACAAGAGAACCATCGACTTTCTTGCTCCAATTATAGATTCGTCAGGCCGCCTCACGATCCTCGCGAGAAACCATTCATCGCCGCACAACAATTCAACCAAGGACGGCCGAGATTTCCGAGGCGGACGATCGATCGAATTTATCGATCCTCGACATCGGACGGAGCGGCGACAATTTCAAACAAAAGTTGCAGGAAAAGCTATATTACAGGTCCTCCTGGATTGGCGAGTTGCAACAATTTGCGTTTGTTCATTAATATCGCAAAAGAGTGTTCCTAAATTCAATTTTAATGCTCCTCACAATTTTTATTTTGAAATTTCAATTTTTGTTTATCATGTAAAATATTCCGCCATTGTAGTCGCTGTGAGTAGATACGTCTTTGTAGATAATTCAATAAATTATTTTACAGAAAAGGTTGGCTCTGCGCAAACTAAAAATTTTATTTTTATTTTAATATACAATTTTAAAGTATATTTTACAATTTGACAATTTTTTGTTCTCTGGAAATAGAAAATAGACACTTTAGGAAGTCATGAGGCTTGATCTTCGTTCTTCGGTCGCTTAAAGGAGGGTTGATTGATTAAATGGAGGATTATAAGTACCGCTGATGTCTCAATGACGCCGGGTCATCAGGCAATGGCGGCGAAGATAAACGAATAACAGCGTGGCTGGGCGCGTGGTGCACGGGTACGAAAATGTTGAGTCAGATTTATAAATAAGCCCTGTTATCAGATCCTTGCCGTGGCTATTTTAAGGTATCGACCAATCAGTGCTAAGGTCAAGCGCGCCCACGATAACCCGAGGACTATCAAAATTTATCCGGCGAACGCATCCTTGAGGTTTTGCTCGGTTAAGGGAGCCGCCGGACAATTAAGTCAGCGGTGACAATATCAAAATCGTTTGCGTCAAAGGGAATATAATTTATTGAAGATTCGAAAACCATTTCACACTAGCACAGTATTGTATAATATTGTTCGACCAGGACGATTTCATTCTAAAATCCTTTCCATTCTACCGAGGTACGGTATTTCGAAAAATTGGAAAATTTTCAAAAAAATTGAGTTTTCTGTGAAATAGAAAATAAAATATTTCGTAGTGAATCGATCACTCAAAAGCACTCGAGGTTTACAGGACGGAGATTTTCGAATTTGAGAAATCGAAATATAGCTCGGTAATAATGCATCAAAATATGCAAAAGTATTCTAGCACGGAAAAAATATAAAATCAATTTGACTTTTCCTTCCGACTAATTTTCTGGATAATTTTTATTGTGTATAATAATTTTTTGTGTAAAATAAGAATTAGGGAATGCAAAAATTATAATTGACTTCGCGTGTTTAGGATTAGGCAAAAAGAAAATATTTCGTAAATATTAATTTATTGAGTGAATAATTTATTGAGTACTGTTTGAATTAATTCAAAACAGATGAATTTTTTCAATTAATTTTCCGTGCATTTCACGGAATTCTAAGGCATTCGAGCATGATTCATATAGATGCGACAAAAAAATTTCGAAGAACAAGGAAAACAGTTTATAGAGGAGGCCATTTGTCTAGTGCAGTGTTCGGTAAACTTCATTACTTTTCATTTTCTAAATGCATGATTTCCATTTGGAATCTTTTGTTATGTCATCGATTTCGTAAGCGACACTCGTTTCTTTGCATAACGTCTAGGCGTATATGCGAGCTGTATGCACAGTAGAGACGTCATTGTGATGACACAACGATGAAGTATTGATGCAGGAAAGTATTCATTCATGCGATGGTGCACTATACAGAAGTTTGTGAAAGAAATCAAGCTTCACGGATAATCCATTAGGTAAAAGATTATACGGAAACTAGTGCATAATTTTATTTTTAGAATTTCTCTACTCTTAGGTCACCATTCCATCCTTATACTCTGTTTAGCCTTACTCTCTACTGCGCTTGAATTTTATTAATTCAAATGGATCAAAGTTGATACACGAATCAAAGATAAAACTTTTCTGCAACTTTCCCATTCAATTAATTTAAATATTTTCACCGCATGATTTCATCATTTCGAAAGATTACTTTAAATTAATTTACGCTTTTCAATTACCACAAATATAATTGAGAAGGGAGGCTTTCTTTATCGCATAGACTATAGGAAGTATTGCGATTTCAACTTGTATTAATAATAAAAGAAAAAATCTAATCTTTCGATTGCTAGATCGTAACGTTATTCTTAAGTGAATTTTTCAGGCTTTAATAGTAGCGGGCGCGGGAAATATCTGAAATTATCGATCGTGTCAGTAACGCCTCCTGTTCGTAAAAAAAGTATATTACTTGCAGGGCTGCATGTACTTGAAAATCGCAGCTCCGGTGATAAAAATCATAGTGAGAGTTCCATTACCTTATGGACGGTCAATCGAACGATCAGGAATTCGAACGAATTTTACCAGCGACGGGAAAGTACGTTTTGCATATGTTCTGCATTTTACTGAAACCGATTTCAGACTGCCGTACACGCTATGCAAAAATATTTATGAAATATTCAAATTACGATTTTAAAAGAAACTCAAAATTAATCTCAATTATTAGAATTTCATGCATTTACGAGAAAAATTTGATCATACAACCCAGAACGATTTGTTCCTCCACTATTAAAACTGCCGTACATCACAAAATTTGCTATAACAAATCCTCAGCTAATAACTGTTATTACATTGTACATCTGAAAAAAAACCATTGACAATCGAGAGTAGGATTCCGAATTCGGCAGTCCAGCGTTCCCGAAATTCCTCGCCGTAGTTACGTAACCACCCCCGCGTTACCGATTCGCGTTTCTCATGGTGAAGGGGTTGGGGCGCGACGCGGGCTGACCCCATTAGGGTACTTTTACTTTCCATCAATCTACAGGGTGGCCCGTGTATCATACTCCGGAACGTTGCTGGACGGTGGAAAAGGTCGGCACCGAGCGACGACGAATAAATTTAGCGAGGCGAAAACCGGAGCAAGAAACCAGCGACGGAACGAACGACGGGGGCGAGAGAGAGAGAGAGAGAGAGAGAGAGAGAGAGATAGAGATAGAGAGAGAGAGAGAAAGAGAGAGGATTGAACAAAGAGCTTTGCTGCCTTTGGAAATTGGAAACATGCCAGTGGCGCTATCGCACGGTGGATAGCACAAGTCGTTGAGGGCGAGGACCGACGAGTAACGGGTGACATCTAGTCGCGGGGAAATATTGAACGTAAAAATGGCGACCAAAGCAACCCCATCGGGTTGACAAAATTCCCCGATCGAAATTTTCTGTTTCACCCCATTGAAATCCTCCACGCAGAATTTAGATCCGTCACTGTGACATTAATCTCTCGAGCATACGATCCGCCGAAATTTTTCTTCGAATTTCTCTCATTCGGGGTGGGTAATTAGCACACGACCCTTGCTCTGCACGCCAATTTTTCTTAACGTTTTCCGAACAGCAATTTGTAATTTAGTATGGAATTTATTCGGAGCGAGTCAGTTGACGAATGCGTTTCATTTTATAGGACCTATCGAACATATGTGTCAATGGCATCCTCGATTGTTGATTCGATGTTCTATTCGTCGGGGAAGATAATTAGCACATGACCCGTGGAGAATATTGCGCTGTTCGCACGGTAATCTTTTTTCACGTTCACCGATGCAATTTTTTATGGGAACATTGGTATTGGTTGGTCTTGCGATTTTCACGACAAAGTTGAAGAACGCGGTTCAGTTTGTTTTTGTTGTAGGACCACTTGAATATGTGTGTCAACGATATCCCCGCTTGTTCATTCGATTTTTCATTCGGGAAAGATAATTAGCAGGTGATCTGCGAAGAGTATTCAACCCCTCGTTCCCATTTTTCGAAACATTCACAGCTTTTTGTAACGTTCACGTTAGTTTAAAAATTATTTTCTTCACAGATACAGTCAAACGTCTTTGCTCTTAATAATTGCCTAGTACAATAAGAAAATCTACGTTTATCGTATGTCTACGGTTTAGAAGATTTAAAAAAAGGAAAGAAAAGAAGTCTGACTCGTTATTAGATGGCAAAGAGTTAATATTAATATTGTTGAATGAATCAATCTGTCGAGAAATGAATATTGAATGTCCACCGATTCTAAAAATAATTGTGAATCAATATTATGTAATTTCAGTTTGTATATTTTAATGTGGCTATTTTAATGGTCCGTGTAAACGGGAAATCCTGGGTATAATTTAACAGAAATAAATAAACCTACTATGCTAATATTAACTCACTGCGTCGCTAATTCGAGAGATATCTTCTTGACATTAATCGATGTAACTTCAGTTAGGAAAATGGATATTTGCAGCAATATTCGCAGACCAATTATCACGTTTCGTTAATTTGTCTTGATTTCAACACAGTTCCACTGGGACTATTTAACGTATTAAACGCTTTATTGATACTTGGTACATTAATAATAGAATACGTATTAGAAAATGTAAAGCTACTAAATTAGTATGTCACGAATGCCACAAAAATCAATAACAGAGAAAATTAAAAAATTCGTATAATTAGTGTAGGCACAGTAATTGGGTCCCTGACCCTATAAAGAGAGCGTCCAAAAGTAAAAAAAAAAGCCATTGCCAACGACACGTGGCTGTTTGAAAAGACTACTTCGAAGACGCCCACTTTGATATAGAAGAATATGTTATTAATAAATTGTTGTGTTAGTTGTCTCCAGGTGCCAGGTATTTTTTTTTTATCACAGCTCGTGTATTCTATATCGACGTATACCATAAACGCAGAAGATCATAAATAGCTTTTGTTTTCTTTCTCAAATCATAGATCCAAGGTATTATACGATTAACTTCAATTGATTAGGTTGGTCCGATCGTTATCGAGCGTAACGATTCGTTAATGAATCATTTCTAAATATTAATCAAACTGTGAACAAAACAATCGTTATGCGTTATAACCATCCGAACCGATAATTATTTATTAAATTGTAGTAGCGAAACATGCTCATATATCGTCTGATAATCATGAACTGGAATTTATCCATTTCCCGTCTTTGGGAATTTATTGAGTTAATGTTATTTTATTCGCTCGTTTCAAATGCGACGCAACGACCGATATTGATATTTGCTTGTAGCAAATAAAAGATTTCATCAAATCTTGTTAGCATTTTAATTGGAACTCGTACTTCGAAGGATTACTTTGGGCTCTTTGATGCATTTTTTATTAGACAGTAATCATATCCGATGGAAAAGTGGAACAGCTGAATCATTATTGTTTTTGAAAATTTGATGACTATATATTTTCAGTTGGACAGTAAAGCCTTGATCTAATTCCAGTCCTCGGGTCCACGCTGTGACATATATCGTGTAGTGTTTACACTTTACTCGTGGAATTTATGCAAGTGGAGGGGATAGGCGAACTGACTAAGATCGTGTAGCTCTGTTTGACTTAGATCAAGACTTTATAATTGTGTTTGTTGAACTTAGTGCAATGTGTCCGATAAGAAATAAAGAGAAATTAAACGTTACTGTTTGTGGTAATTTAGTGGCGGTATATTTTCAATTTTTGAAATGTATTTGTAAAATTTAGTGCAGAAAGAATTTTTTCCAAGGAAACTGACAGCATTTCTAAAAGAAGTATGACCTCCCGTGAAATTCCGAAGCGCCATTTTGTCCGGTTTCTAACTAAACGAATCTCCTGACAATAAACGAACTATTTAAACAAAAGTATTGTAGTGCAAGGGTCACCGATAACATACAGAAAAGTTTACAACATTCTGACGATAAGTGAATGTAATTTCACAGTCACGGTGAACTACTTGGTCTGAAAACTATGCCACGTCCTATTTCGTTGGCCACCGGTGACCCACAGAAGCATTTATAACAGTTCAAACTGCTCGACAAGTAAATCAAATTTCGCGAACGTAATAAATTGTTTAATTACCGGTTTGTGCTTGATCAAGTTTTCGAGGAACTTATCTGTTCCACAATATTTCACCTCGACACCGCAAACTATCATGTTGTTCGCGATATATGTCTTTGTTAAACACAATACAATTCGGTGATTTAGTTCACTAAAAATTAACACTGTCATTTCATAGTTTATTCTTCGTAATATAATTCATTTAATGTCGTAAAATTAAAACCATAACCTGTTTGAAATGTTCGATCGTCAGTGAATAGTTAGTTGCTAGTTTCAAGTACGAAACCATTTATCATCATTCCATAAAAACCTCCAAAATAAATTTTTTAAGTTATTCAGCAATTTAGATTTTTATATGGAAGCTATTTTTCAAGCAGCAAGTTCATGATCTTCACGAATTTTATGCAATGCAACTGAATAACAATTATTTTAGGTTAATAAATACATGAAACAAAGGTCAATGGAAAATTGTCGATATTTAAACTGTTATGATTTCGTGAAAAAGAATAATAGAACAAATCGTCTGGGCTCATTTTGAAATGTGAAGGGCTCATTTTCAACCTTCACAATTCTGAATTCGCGCTTTTCGAAAAAATGAGATCGACAAAAATAAGCAGCGCTGTAAATGGTCTTCGGGCACTGTCAATGCGAAAATGGTCGAGCATGAGAGAGTTGAAACGAGCCCAGCTAGATTTATTCTCGCGCGAGATTATAGCAGTTTGTTGGCTATTTTTCCTCGGCAATTTAGCGATCCTTCAATTTCGCTCGAAAGCTGTACGCACAAAAAACAGGCGATAGAAGAGCCGTCGTAATTTGGCATCGCCGCCGCTAACCATCATAAGAGAGTTCGGCATTATTGCCGAGGTGAGCTCGTCCGAGCGCCGTTAATGAAACTCCGCGAGTCTCGGCATGCATCAAAATGTTTCGCGTATTTATTAAACGTTCGAACAGGGCCGGGCAAGCTTGTCAAACTGGCCGGAGTCGGCGAGAGCGCCGGTTAAGCAAGTAATTACATTTTTCAAGCGCAGGAACACAGCGGCTTCCAATAATTGGTATCGTTACTAGTACATAGTCGCCGGGAGGCTCCGTGACCCGGCCGAGGGCGGGGGCGGGGGCTCGCCGGAGTCTAGGGACACGGGTCCTAGTGACAATAGGGACCATTGAAAACCGCTGGGAACACACAACCGTGCCCACGGTTAAGTAAGCTGGAAGAAAAGTAATTTTGTTGGACTTACAAAGAAAATGGCCAGGAGGTTTCGAGCTTCTGTGACGGACGCTTTTCGTGTTTCGCGGCATGACGGTTCTCAATTCCATGGCAACTGCATCAAAAGGGAAAAGAGAAATGGTCAGAATTAATTCGTCACGTTCGACAAAATCCGAACTAAAAGCCCCGGCGCGGCGTGCACGAAAAGCTTGTGTTTCGCAATTTTTCCCAGCCGGACACCGGTTTCGCCTGCAGTGGCAGTTTTCTTGCGCCCGTTTGCCGATGAAACCGGGAAATTTCGCTGCCGCTGAAAAGTTCAAACTGCGGACACCTGGATTTCCGGCTAGCTTGCTTTATGTCTTTTTCAAAGTTGCTCGGAGTTTTATTGCGATTTTGCGACATAATCGCCGGAAACTATGTCCCAGACAGCGTTACCGTTGAACAGGATTATTAAAAATGTTTGTTCACTGGTTATTCGAATTAATCAGGGACATATCTTCGGATAATAGAACAGTTAAAACAGGATAATGAAACAGTTCACCTCTCTCGAACGGGATGGTGTAATATTGCACTATTACTATGGAGATACGTTCAAAAAACGATGAAAGTGAACAAGAATGTGCATCATTACGAGTGACTACCAGTGCGACAGATCTGGGAAATCTATTTTCTTTGTACTCTGGAAACTTAAACGTGATTTCCAACTTCTACCAACACGTTTCGTAAGTCGAAAGTTCATCCAACCGCGCGGAGTAACTAGATTCTCCCTTGCATGTATAACTTATTAGCTGAATTGAAAAACATCCACAAAAATGGTGCATTTAGGGTGTCATCTTCACTTTAAACATTATTTAAACACAGTTCCATATTAATAACGTAATGTTGAGTCTTCAAACTTCGAAACATGTATGTTCCGTCAAACTCGACTTGATGTAAAAATACAATTAAAAAAATAAATCACAGTTACATAATTTATTATTTTACAAAATAAATACCCGACCCATGCAGCTAAGGACCACCGTAGTATGTACGCAGAGGATATCGAATGATACAGTGATGTCTCCATATTTGTCGCCGAGGCCTGGATGATAAACGTCGCGGAATTATCCCCACTACCGCGGGGTGCTCCCTGTGTGGGGCCTGAAGCTCGAGAGGCCTCGAGAGTGACGAGTAAACATAACACGGCTTGGGTATGTCTCCTGTACGATACACGTCGTTGGCAAGACCCGTGTTGTTGACATATATCGAGAATTCACTGTATTCATATTTGCAGTGGCGGTCCGGAATTCCGCCGGTTAATCGAGGTTTTCGCGGGCGTTTTCGAGCAGATATTTCCACTTGGTGGCCTATTTCCCGAGTCGCAATAAAATCTGATGGCAGTGTGCAAGGGCGCATCAGCGCCGATGCGAAACACTGTTCGCGACCAGGTTCGGTGCCAGCGCACGGTGTTTTCGGACTGAGAATGTTATTAAAAATTTTATACCATCTGCTCCCGATTACAATCCCATAATGCAGTGATTAGGCGTGCGAGCTATATCGAGCGCGAGGCTGACAGAGGCATTACGTGCTCATAAATGGCCCAGTCGATACACGACTGCCAGCCTTGGTAAACTTCGACGCCTCGCAACCAAGCGACCGGCTAACTTTATTGCATATCCACTTACACCCACACACACCCACATACACACAGGGTTAGGATTTTGTTCACCAGCGATTCTCGGGTTTGAGGGAATTTGCGAATTAGCCGGCTTCTACCTGGACGACATTGACCTTCTCACCTTATCCTCACTTCGTTAACCAGTTCTACCATAAACGCGGCGAACTATGCGACGCCGCTTAGCGATTCGAGGCAGCACGGATAAACAAAACATCAACGTGCTCGGCACGTCACAGGCGCGGCCGCGACAGTTATTGACTTTGCACGCCAAACCGGGAGACTGTGCTACGTACAAACGGTTCAGTTTGTGGGATCATTTGTGCGTTTGTTCCCCGCTACTGACTCCACTGGTTTCGACTGTTGTGGGGTAATTACTGCAATAGTCAACCATTTAACCCTTCAGGTCGAAAGGAATTGGGTTCACGCTATTACTAGCCGACGGTATTCTTGCAAATAAT
>CM052120.1:11167144-11182788 GCA_028454245.1 Halictus quadricinctus | reverse complement strand
TTGAACTTATCTGGATCGGCTGCAGAAACATATTTTCAAAAAGAAAATTTACACTCATTTGAAAATGTTTCTTTGCTGTCACGTGAAACTAGATGAACAGACAATGCTATGATATTGTTATTAGTTTAAAAAAATAGTTTACGACAGCCGTGATTTTTCAAGCAGTTTAATTACGATGAAGAGAATGTTTATCTGGTTTTGAAATATGCAGGCAACGGAGTTCGTTTGACATTAAGGGAACGGGACCAGACCGCCATCTTGCATCATTTTGATCTGTCAACGCAAGGAAAAGATCAGAAGCATACTAATGACACCGATGAAATATTGAGGAGTGCCAAAGGTTAATGGATGATCAATCGATACGCGGCACTTTGTCCCGCAGTTCGGGCATAAAGCTGGCCGCGCAGCATTCACTGCTTGCGCATTGTTCGTAAAACGTTTGCCATAACGTCGTGAAATTTTCCATTATAACAGGAGGCAATGGCAATTATTAAATCTATTGACTCCCATAATCTAGCTTCTCCTGTCCGACACGATGGAAACTTGTTTGATAGCGGGCCATATTATGCTCGCAGTTGTTCCTTTCACATTACTGTGGATATTCGCTGTTCGATCCCGTTAAGGAAATAATACTGTTCGTTAGGGTTCAATGAGAACGTGTGAAACATATTGAGCAATTAGCCACCTTTAATCTATTTCTGTTTTAATTATCCGTTACACCAGGAAACTGAATTACCGTGCAATTTTGACGGAAGGAAAACGATCAACTGTTTCGATTTCGTTGATTTTGGAAATACGTCACCTTGACGACGAAAGTCTAAGTCAATTGTTCTGCAGTTTGCAGTTTAATCGTAAGTACCTTCAATTATCGTAAATTTTTATCACTTATATAAAATATTTGATGAACTACTAAATTGTAAACAATTTTCTAAAATAATTTGTTCACCCACTTCATACGCTCTTCAATTCTGATAAAAGTTTAATAATTACCGATAGAGTCCATCTCAAATACCAGTCAATCAATTCACGTCACGTTCGACGAAAATAATGTTCAGATCGATATTTATGAAAGTGTTAAAATGGAACCGTGAAGATTAGGTCGAGATAGCGAATAAAACACAGTTTTTCGAGCCAGGCTGGTTTTGTATTCTAACACAGTATTTTCGTTAGAAAATCTATTATAATGGAAGATCCAATACCAAAGTACATCAAGATTGGAAAATAAATTACATCGAAAAGGTTTCGGAGGTTTCATGAATCCACGCTTTGCCATACGTAATGGGTTATCGATTGTTTCTGCTAACAGTATTAGAGAGAAAAATTGCAGATGAATTTATAATAGATTTATAACCACTATCTACAGCCTTCGAACAACCTTGTTATTAGGCTGCAACATCCTTGACATTAGTTACTTTTGAAGTATGGTTCATTGCAACGTTAATAACGCCTGTCTGCACTCGCGACTATTCTTACGTGTTAAAATTGATGAAATATTGATTACTACTTAAATTTAAAAATACAAGAATGAATTCGTAGCAAAACATTTTATTTGGACCTATGGGATGCTACAAAATTAAAATCCCAATCATTATGGTGTATAGTTTGCTGATTTATATACTAGAGTATACAATAATATAGTATAATGTACTAGAATATACTAGAATATGGTATAATATACTAGAGTATACAAGAATATAGTATAATATACTAGAATATACTAGAATATAGTAAAATATACTAGAATATCCTAGAATGTAGCTTAATATACCAGAGTATACAAGAATATAGTATAATATACTAGAATATACAAGAATATAGCATAATATACTAGAATATACTCGAATTTAATATAATATACCAAAATACATTATGATACACGCCATACAGAGTTAAACAATCAAATAACGATTCAAATTCATCGAGTTACAGTAGATCTCTGTAAAACTGTTTAAGACGATTGTTTATATGTACTTTGTGTGGGAGTAAATGTGCAGTAGGTGTCCATATAACACGATCGAAAAGTTGTTTAAAAAGATAGTACATTTACTGCCACATAAGACGTATACCCACTGTTTTCTTAAGTACGGTAATGTCTCGATGTATGTGAATACTTCGGGACCGAAATGACACTTATATCGTGACAGTATTCCTTGATCTCTTGTCGCTAGCATCGAGCGTAAACCATAATGAGTAAACAAACCGTCAACACCGTCAAACCGTGTATCAGTGAGACAATACCAATTTAACAATAATACTTTATTATCCTTCGCGATTTGTTCACGAAGCTTCAACCAACATCTTCGTGACATTTTTCTGATTAAAATGACTCCAGACATGATACAAATTAGATCATGTTTACTCATTTAATCCACGATATAGTGGAACCTCGATTATCCGAACTAATCGATCTAACGTAACAATAGAAAAGTCATCTTGGTAGATACAATCATTACTGATTTGTGCAGTGAATTGTGTTCTTACGTATATGGTTTATTTTAGAACAGTTTAGATGCAAAAGCATCGGTTCGGATAATCGAGGTTCCACTAAATCGTGAATTGCACAGGCAACTTGGCTTCGAATCATGTCATGTTGGGTATCATATTAATCAGAGAAATGTCACAAACTTATTGGCGAACGTTTCACGAAAGAATGATTGGAACCAAAAAATTTTTTTCTATGCTTTATCAAGTATAGGACAAGTGGCGAAGCTGACCTCAACAAGGAGCAATTTTTCAGAAATACCTCGCACATCTCTCTCTCACAATATTGACACACGACTCATATACCTCACACAAGGATCGCCCATATTTGTTTCCGTGCAGCGGGATACGTCAGGACCGCATAGAGCCCGCAGTTGCAATCAATTTCCGGCGGGTCTCGAAGACAGAAATCGCCGGATCCGCGAAACTTTCTTAATTTCACTCGCAAGAAGGAAAAACAATATCGAACGATACCGATATATTTTTTCTCCGTTTTTCTTTCGTGTAAGTGTAATTACAGAGCTCCGCAACGATGGAAGGTGCATCGAACGAAAGAAAATCCGCCCCCCCCCCCCCCGGACGGGAACTTCCGGTTCAGGAAGTTCTGCCCGAAGTAAGCAAGCGGGAATCGGTGCCGCGTTTAATCACCGGGATTTCATTAGTTGCGCGAAGGAGACTCATGATTCGATTCGATTCGATTCGACTCGAGTCGTGAGATGAACGGTCGCCATGACCGTTCACGGAATCGATATAGACGCGACTCCTGCGAGATCGAATAACCGGCCGCGTCTATTGATCCCTGTTAAGTGGTAATTCAGACCTGCCGCGCGTCTTATTCTTGCGAAGAAACGCGAGGAATGTCCGCCCCCGTTTCAAACGGAGCTCCGGCACGAAGAATTTTACAACGAAGAATTTTTGTTGTCCGAGACTACTTGTTTTTCATCCCACGGAGCAAGCCTGGCGGAGGATTTATTTACAAAAGCTGGCCAAAAGTCAATTTTAAAATATAGTTGAAAAGGCATGAATCATCCCCAGCATTCGTTCACTGTATAGCGGGTGTCGACATTAATTGCAGGAGACATATAAAAGATTTTTCTGTCTCGAATAATCTTAAGAAATTAGAAATATTATTTTACAATTTGAAATTTCATTAGCTCATTTTTGTCATAAATTCACAAAATCCACGGTCTAATGATAAGTGACCAAACAGGTTCTAAGTGGACTAAATTTTTACATTTCATTTAAAATCTTTTTTTATCTGCAACTACATGTCTCAACAAATATTTTTATCCAGGTACTTCAAGTAAGGTTTTTTAAATATTTCCATGCAGAACTCACCGCGACTTCTGACGAGTTTCGTTTCGTGCACCTAATTGAAGCGAATGTACGGGACAAAATAGAGGTTCACGAAAGAACAGTTCCGAAAGGGTTGTAACCGGTTTATGTCTTCCATTTCACGCTCACCTGTCGTCAAAAAGATTCTCTTTAACGCTACGCGGTTAGATTCCAGTCACTCTCTGTCCGTATTTAAATATAACGGAGCAGAGTGCGCGGATTTCAGAAGAAAATGCACTTCTTCAGTAACGAGGCATTTTTCTCCATCTTTGACACTAGGTTTACGGGACCAGGCAAAATGGCGGGTTCTAGAATTCTTAATTCACAATTATGGAAATTGTAAAGATGCACGAGTGAGAAATTACTCAACAAATTCATTTCTTTGGGTATACGGCCTTTTCTCCATATATGTCGCAATTACCTGGCTGATAAAAGTCGCAGAACTATCCCCACTACCAAGGGGTACACCGCACGAGGGGGCTCGAAGCTCGTGAGTCCTTGGACGGCGAGGAGTGTAAACATAATACTGGTCGGGTATCTCTTGGACGATATATGTCACTGGCAAGACCCGTGTTGTTGACATATATCGAGTAGTATATTGTAGAAGAAATGGCTACAAATTTGAACAGATACTAGTAGAATAGGCATATTTAATGCCCCGTAAACCTAGTGTTAAATCGAATAAATTTGACAAAACTCGTGGCAAGGTTTGATATAATATAGTCTGGGTTTTTTCAAAATTCCGTAGAGTTCGAAGGAGGTCGAAAATGTTGAGTTTCGTTCGGGTTTCTACGATTCCGGCTGGCCGTGCGACGTCTTCCAACCTCGAGTAGTTAACGGCGAGAGCTATCGATCAAACACGCCCGCGACGAATTGTTATCGTCGAAAACAATGTCAGCGGGGCTACCGATTCCTCTCTAATCCTCGGCAACATCGCCTGAGCGGAACGCGGCCGTATCAGAGGGATCGTTCCAAAAATATTTCGCGCGCCCCGAGGGGGTGCAAGCAGCCGCAATCGCGACTAGCCTATCCCGAGAACGGCGAGAAACGGCGTGAATTTCAGGCCGGTTCTCGCCGGAGCCGGGCCACTTTGTCCTCGCAGTTTCCAGCATCGGCACAAAGGGGTTAATCATCATCAGACCGCAATAGAGGCTGGACTAGGCCTCCGCCGTTCATCCTCGAGAAAAAGCGCGAGATATATACCAGAGATAGCGAAGAACAGCTTCGGATGGGGCAAGTAGAAGCGATAGAGAGTGCGCGCGCGCGCGAGAGAGAGAGAGAGAGAGAGAGAGAGAGAGAGAGAGAGGAGGAGAGAATCGCCGGAGGCTGTGTCGCGGCTATCTCTCGCTTAGAATAAAAAGGAACACGCTCCAACCTATACAGACGCTTCCGCATAAACGAAGGCTCAACGGGCGCTTTAGAGTGCACGAAACTGCAAAACGAACAAGCCTATTGTTTCGCTCGGTGCTCGACTATTTGACGCTTCTTTCTTCCAGCCCCCACTATTTTTTTCACCCTCGTTCCCCTACTACTCCGGCGCCCCTATCATTTTTTTCACCTTTCTACCCCTGTCTATCTTCTTCTTTTTCGTTTCGTCTCTCTTTTCCCCTCTTCTTCTTCTTTTCTCTCTCTCTCTCTCTCTCTCTCTCTCTCTCTCTCTCTCGCTGTGAGAGATCCCGCCGATGCACAGACCCCCTTCAACCCCCGCCACCGAACGCTTTGTGAGCGATTCTGCCGGGTCGTGTCCGCGTGACAAAGCAAACCGCGGGAACAATGGACTTTCAGGCTTATTTGGAGGAGTTATTGGCTGATTTTCTGGGCACGATACGTACGGAGCAATAAAGTATCACAGGCCGAACGTCCGTTTTGTGCCCGCGGGACTCTGTCCCTCTCTGCTTTCGCCGTTCGTGTTCATTTTTAATCGGCCGCCAGAGGAGAGCCTCGTTACCGATCACCGGAATACGTCAATGGAAGCATGAAAGGGTTTTGGATCGGTGATGGACTGCGGATTTCGTGCATTCGAGAAACGGAAAATTCTGTGGTCCCCGAAGCTCGATGAGCTTTCATCAACTTCGCGCTTTATTCGGTGCAACCCTTAACGCGGGTTGCTTGTGTTACCCTTTGGGATAGTCGAATTTTTCTTTGCTGATTACTAAAAATTTGATTGCATTACTGAATTATATTTATTACTGTATAATAAAATTTAAATTGAACCTTTGAGGAAGCTATTTGGAATCGTATTTATTAAAAAAATAATGTCACAGGAAAATTGTAAAGTCAGCAGTTCAAACACTTAAATTGCTACCTAATTTTCTTGCTGAAACTGTTAATTATAGTTTCTGATCTAGAAAGCTGCTAATAGTTGCTTTTATATTTCATTAAATTCGTGTTATAGGCAACTAAGTTAATATTTGCTGGGGGAAAAAATGGGATTTGTAACAGACGAGTTAAAAGTCGAGTTTTTCATTGAATCGAGTATCTTGTTGGCAATCGCGTAATTTACAATTCTGGAAAAGCTGTTGGCAATGGGGAATTGATAAGCATCTGCAGCGTACCTACGCGCCTCGTCAAGCAAACTTACCTTAACGAGACCGATCGAAATCATTCCTCAACAAACGCAGGAAGAATCAAAACTTGAAATAGAACAGGAACAAGATCTACAGTGATAACCATTATGATAAATACAGCAGTATCAGAGTATAAGTATCGCTTCTGTTTTTACGCATGCATATAGTTATAATATATATATACGATAAAAGAGAAATTCATTAATGAGTAACAATGAGCCTCCTACGAGATTAATCTTAATTTCTAGTCACTTAAATGCACTATGGATACGGTGTGAACGTTTCGTAATACATTCATATGAATAATATGAATATAATAATACGTATATAATGTGTATATATATACTTGTACATAGTAGAATAGCAAAATAGTGAACACGAAAAAATCGATGAGCATGAAAAGAGAGAGCAAGTTGATGGCATGCGAGATACGTGTATATACAAGGTGTCACCGAATTGTTGATGTAAAATACGAGTATGTTAAAGACAAGAATTTTCATCAGGTTATTATATTGTTGTTCCCCAATGATTATCGATTTAAAGGTTTAAATAATTGATGTGAACAGAAAAAGACTGTTCACAATTTAAGATTTTTGCTTTTTAAAAATATAAATAATGCATGTTTTTATTTCAAACAAATTTTGTATGTTTGTGACAAATTTTATTTTGCAAAATAATTACCCATTTAGTAGCCTGACTGTATAATATCCACAACCGTAATATCTGAGACTTACATGCAGCTGTTGCAAGTAGAAATAGCGAGCAATGGTCAGACTGCAACCGTGACAGAAAGTATTCGATCGAACAAATCATGTGTTCATCATAGTAATTATTGAACGTTGAATGCAGAAAATATTTTCATTAATGGCAAGGATAATCATATAAATCGGCATGCAGAAATAAACTGTTCACATGAAAATAAATACAAAGTACAGAATATAAAAAAAAATTGAACACCAATTTAATTAGTCTCTCGTCTTTACAACTATCATCTACTGTATGTCAGTATTAAAAAGGGTCTCGACCTTAATAATTTTTAATCTTTATCGCAATTCATATTTATTTATAACTTCCACTGGTTGGTGCATAGAACTTTATTCTATAACAAAGGAACGAGAAATGAAATCGTTATCGGTAGTTAAATTATAAATAAATTTGTCCATCCTATAGTAACTATAATTAATAATTAGTGAATTATTCTGCGACACCCTGTACATACGAGAGGCTCGAGAGCGAAGCTCACCGCTCAGGGAATCAAAATAATTGATATAAAATTATGTATATATATATAAAATAGACTTTGATAGAAAACACGTAGGAAACGAAACGAAACGATGTCTGATCAGCTAAACAGATGGTAACAAGAATTATATGTATAAACGTATGTAAATATATGTGTATCATATATATATACGTATATATATATAAATATGAATCATTAAACAGTAAGAATAATAGAGAAAAATCCAAGCATAAAGAATAAACGTGAAGGGGAGAAAAATTCAGAAAAAAGAGTCAATGTACCCTATTGCTCATAGTCTGCGATGTTGATCGGCCGGAAGCCCCGACAATTCTCCGATTCCTACCAACACAACAACAGAATGATCAGTGACACGTTCCCCGATTTCACGGCGCGATTAGATGCGATTTAGATCGATAGATCCGCGATCACACCGGGATATTCGGTGAAACGAATCGTCGAAGTTAATCTGATTCGTTAATCTCCACCGCTGTCAACTGTCTCCATTCGCGAGAGAGAGAGAGAGAGAGAGAGGGGGGGAGAGAGAGAGAGAGAGAGAGAGAGAGAGAGAGAGAGAGAGAGAGAGGAGACGATCAAACTAGTAAGTGGGCTCCTTTCGAGTGCGAGAGTGGCCCGGCCATTAATTAAAAATCTATAGTCCAGTTACATCAACTTCAGCTCTTATTGGAGCGTGATTCTACGATTAATCAGAGACCGAGCGAGACAATTATCCGTGGATGAAGCGTCCAATGAATCTCTGCGGTTTTCGAAAAGCGGATTCTCTTGGACCAACCAGTTGCGGCCGCTGGGCTTTTTCCACGGGGACATAGAAATGGAATCAAAATTGACTTTGCAGACGCGACGATCAACCCCTTAAAATTAATACCTATACGGAAAACTGAATAAACATCGACAAACGGTCGATTTTTATTTTATTAACTACGATACACTTTGTAAAAAAAGTCTGAGAACAATTAAGAACATTGCTTTCGACAATAGCTAATCAATTTATATAGAACCGGTACTTCTGAAACTTCTATGAGAAATATGTACATTTTTCTGGTAATTTTTCAAAAATCGGTTTTGCAGTCGAAAATTCGGAAAAAATTCACCGTCGTGTGTGCTGTCAGGTAGAATGTTCATGAATTTTTTCATAATTTTTTGTCAAACGGAACAGGAGAAATAAAGCATACTTCATTATCCGGTGCTCACCCTCTAACTACCCTTGTGATTGGTGTACGGACTTGAAACTTGCGACAGAGGGTTTCAATGGGGGCTCTGTCGAATGAAGAAAGATCGATTTGATTGGGGGACACATTTGACCTCCTCATATGCCTGTGTACCCCTTCAGAGCAAAGGGTTAGGGCAGAGGCGACGGAAGTCAGCTGGCTCATCGAGATCGCCATGAATAACAGCGCGCTGCACAAGTGACCATGTGATTCATCTCTGGATCGGGCGTTCGCCATCATCCGGAGAGCAAGGGCCGGGCCGGGCCGGGCCGGGCCGGGCATGTGGGTTAGAACGCAATATTAAAGATTGTAGTGTCCTCGAGGTGCTGCCGGGGCTGCGAACCTCGACAGAGATTGCTGAGATATGAACCATTCTAGCACTTCTTCTCCGCCGCCCTTTCGTCTGCTGTCGGTCCGCCTGGCTTTCAGGCCCACTCGAAAAACGCCTTTGGCTGCCACCTATTTAAGCGACAAGGCCTACCCTAGCCACTGCCAAACACTGACGGAGATCTGGGTCGGCGATTCCGATCGGGAAGGTATCGCCGCCGCTCGTACAATTAGCGAAATCGTTGCAGCGTTTCTTCTTTAATAAAGCCCGATCGGTCCTTCCTTTCGATCATCCGACAACCACCCTTCAAACCCAACCAACCCTCAAACCTTCCACCCCCCGCATTCTGCAAGCCCTAGCAACCACCCTCGACGTCCTCCTCCTGCTGCTAACTCGCCACCATTCTGCCAACCTCTGACGCGAATAATTCAACATTGAACGTATGCCAAGCGGCGGAGACGTCTGGCTGATATACGATACCCGCTAATCCACTGCGGGTTCTTGTTAAAACGACACGAGAAACTCCCCCCCCCCCCCCCCACATCCCCGCTCACCCGCGGTACCGGGTCTTCCAGCAGGAAATTCCGATCGGAGGTTGGAAAGGAACCTGGCCGGAAGGCTTTGATCGCCACCCTTCTGCTCGGCCAGGCAGCTCTCTCCCTTAGCTACCACAGCGACAGCCCGGGAAACCGCTTTTTGTATGGCATTGAACGAAATTTCTATGAGAACAACGACCTCGTCGAGGAAACCATAAGAACAGTTAATGAATTTTAGGAGGATAAATGGTCCGAACCATTCCCATCCAATGTTCCTAAAATGAGACAAAGGTATCTCGAGTAATTACCACCCATCTGTTGATGGATTGAAAACATCAAGGTGTTACTTCAAGTCTACGAATTGGTCATATAAAGTACAGTAACGTCTCGATATATGCGAAAACGTCGCGACCAAAATTGATCCCTTACCCTAGTATCGAACGTAAAAAAGGATAGGGAGTAAACAGAACATCGACACCGGTGAGTCAATATTAATTCAGTGATGAAACTCTCTTGTTTATAATTATTTTTTAATAAAACCATTACTGATATACTCGTGACATTTTTCTGATTGAAACGATACCAAACACGACACAATTTGGTTCATATTTGCGTCTTTAATCCACGATATTTTGGAACCTCGATTATCCGAACTGATCAGCGGAGGGGGTAGATAATAAATTCGTAAAATAAATACTGTCCCATATGGACCGTTTTAGGTTGAACTGTTCATATGCAAAAAGCAAAACTGGGGGACTCAAATATGACCGGTTCGGATAATCGAGGTTCTACCGAATCGTGGATTAAAGAAGCAAGCATGCTCCGAATGGTGTCATATTTAGGCTCATTTTATTCAGAAAAATGTCACGAATTGGAAAAGTTTTAGGAAAGAATGATTAAAAATAATAAGGTCTGTGCGATTGTTTATTGCTTGATGGAGAGCATATCTCTTTCATATATGTGAAGACATTCTGAAAAATTCTATGTAATAATGTGAATAGATTGACATTATCAAACGAAAGGAGACGAACGCGATCTTTTTTTTTTATCGTTGAAAGTCTATGGATTTATTTATTTCAATGGATCGCACGTGCCGGTGCAACAGCAATTCCGTTGGAAGCGGATTGTTATATCTAGTACACGGATTTAGGGTGTTCTTAATACGCTGAAGGCGCTTCAAGGACTGTGCAATATTGAAAAAGTGATTTCGGTGGAGCCATTGTAGTGGATTGGCGATTGATTCGGGAAATGATGTTGGAACGTCAAACTCTTCGGCAAAGAGAACGCTTTGAAGAAGAAACTGCAGCTTTCTCAAGAAAAGAGGGTTCACTGAGTGACTACGTAATTTTCAGATTCCGGATCTCTACACGTTTATGCAATTGACTTGGACAATTTTTATTTTGCATAAACACCCTCCGCCTACTTATTAACATTTAAATGACACAGAAAGGTAAAAATTGTAGTTACTATAATCAATTTTACCTCTTCAGTTAGGGTCTCATTAATTAAATTACTTTGAGTTTATAATACTTTTGGGGGCTTGTGTTTGGCAGTCAACACGTTCATTCATAAAACAGAATTTTCGTTTTAATTATAATATTAGATTAAAATTTATATGAGCCTGGATAATGTTCTTCCAATAGAGTGATCGTTGTGCAATGTTTTGTAAACTCATGATTCGATCACGCTGAAGGTTATGCGCCCGTTACAGAATCTTCGAAAATTCGGTAAAAATAACCGAGTTTTCACGAACCTCCGCGGTTCTACTAAACGCGGCAAAAATTGCACAGCGGCCTGCACAGTGAGACACAAAATCCATCGGTCAGTGGGACGTGTTAAATCGCCGATGCCCTTGTTCATCCCTCGCCTAAATTTGACAGCGTTGAACATCAAATTCCGCGTTCCATCGGGCCGAAACGGGTGAAACGCAACCGCGAATCGCGAAAATCCAAACTTTTCCGCGGAACAAAGATCGACGTGTCGACCAATTAATTAGCCCGCCGGATTCCGTGCTCCCACCGAAAAATCGGGCGACATTTTTTTTTGCGCTGACACGGCACTTGACGACTCACTGTGTGTGTGTGTGTGTGTGCCACGTATCAACATTCCGGAAGAAAAGTTGGAAATTGTTTTTGGATCAATATTCTCATTCGGAAAAACCAACGCGTATTTGTTGGACACACTTTAATGTTAGCTCTGGAATTCCGAAATTCGCTTTGTTACATTGCTGGGAAAATTATCAGATAGTACTAATACATAGGAATGTTAATAAAATTGTTAAGTTTCGAATTTAATATTCTCATTCGAGGAAATGGTAATTAAGTGACTAAATAATAATGACTTTTATATAACAGTTTTAGTGTTCGAATGTGGTTTTTTTATATTTAAAAATAGGTTTAGAGACTTTAACAAACCAAGTCAAATGATTTGATTTTTAAATCCATTTCTCACAAAATATGCAAACTCTATATTTGATATACCAAAACATGACAGTATTAATTAATCACAATATACCGAATTACAGAGAAACTATTTTCAATTTGTCTTTCAAATTTGTTGCATATTTCTGCTGATGAGTAGCAGAATTTGCTATACCCTTTCTTGGGTAATTATAAATTGACTTGTATTTGGGACTTAATTTATAATTACCCCAGGAAGCGGATATCCGTAGCAACTTTGCTACTTAATATTCGAGACTTAAACTAACTTCACGTAACTTAATAGCCTGTAAACTATAAAATCCAACGCGCAAAATATTACTAGAAAATTCTGGACACGTCATAAATCACAAAACACACACACACCTGAAATCTACCCTAGGAAGCTTTCATCCGCCAAAATATTTCCGCGAGTAGAAAAAAGCAGCTTCACAATTTCCCATCCCATTTCGCCAAAAACCGCTTTTCCTTGCCCAAAAAATGTGTGGCCCACTGTGTTTTATAACCGCTGGGGAAAGCCATGCCCATCTTTCTCTCTCTCTCGTAGAATTTTTTATTTCTGGTCCATGGTGCGCGACTGTGTGAAATTTCCCGTGACCAACGGCAAAAGGATCAACGAGAAAGAAACGTCGCAAACATGGTGGACGACGAGGAACGTGAGGAGGATGAGGAAGGGAGAGAGGAGAGAAAAGAGAGAAACAGAGAGAGAGAGGGGGGGGGGGGGGAGAGTGAGAAAACACCGAGGGAACGAACGAACGTACGGGGCTCGGCAAAGAAGGAACGAAGAGAGGAGAAGGACGGAGGGAAGATAGAGGAGAGAGTAGAACGAGGACTACAATATGGGTCAGTTATTGATTGCTCCCTGGTCGAGTCTCTGTGTAACGCCTACCATACACCTCCGCCGTTTCTATCTTGTTATCTTAGATTCCGAAACGCAACCACCACTTTACCACCCTCTCCTAACGTCCCGAGGTCCTCTTTATTGGCATGCAAACGTTATTAGAAGATCGTCCGTGTGCACGAGTGTTCTCCGTGTGTCTGTCTACTCTATCTAGATGTGTACGTCTCTCTCACTCTCTCTCTGTTCGTGCAAGTATGCATCGGCTGCCTCGTTTGTTTGCGGGTGTGTGCCAGTGAGCGCCGCAATAACGTTTCGCATCGTCACCGAGTATTTATGGAATTTACCATGGCTTGGGGCAATTATGGCTTGTTTCGCACCCGCAGACGCGCATCCAACGCGCGGCTTTGCTGCGGAGCACTTCCGGTGGCCTCTGCAGGGACCGAACGAGGAGATAAGAAGCGTTGTATTGCCAACTATTGTCCGAACGAGCTGCCAATTTATGATAAATATCAACACTTTGCTCTGTCTACAATATCCCTTTTTATTTCGGAATTTTCTAGAATATTAGTTGGTTACTTAGTTCATTTAAAAACTGGCTCGGTCTAAAACAATCTTAGAATTTTATAAACAAATAATAACATCATTTTTATGTATTACCAAGGCACAGAGTCATGTTCTATCGATTATATGATTTCTGACTTCGAATAGAGCTACATTTTGACTACAATTATATGCATTTGCAAAATTAGCCGTAACTGAGTATAATTAGAATCATGTTTCATGCGCTGAACAGAACTTGTGAGGGTTTCAATTTTTAGATAGTATGAAAGTAGAAAACTGGATTGGATGCAGTGAATGCTCGAAATAAAATTTTTATGCTATTTTCGCGGAGATTCGCGGCTTTAACGATGTTGGTTTTAAATCTAAAACTTCAAATTCATAACGACGCATTACCGCAATTATACCTCGCGATATTATACACCTTCATAAAGGACTTTACCGTGCAATAAACCGAGTATTGCCATAGAATTTCATAAAATTTTCATATTTCGTCCAGTTTATTGAAACTCCTCGTTCAGAAAATAGAAATTGCATAAACGTCTGCAGTGTAATTATAATGGTTCACCATTCGTCTCTATTAAGTTTTAACATTTTTGATAAAGATAGAATACTGTTTGATCAATCGTGATGAAGTGAAACAGCGAAATCTAAATTTACGATGCGGAAGCATTTTTGTTTATTTCCATTTAGGTAACTTTTTTATTCAGTTTAAAAACTTTTTCTTTAAATTAGACTATATCACAGATTTTACGCATTTGCGACACAGGTGAAACGCAAAGATGCAAAACATTGAGAGAATTCAATATTGTTACACTATTTTAAGGAAAAATAAATTTTTTAAGTATCCCTGTTTCCTACAGTCGACTTGGCAAAATTTTTGTGATTTTTTTTATTTCGTCACAGGTGCAATATTTAGTAGACTTTTTTTATGCAAAATTAATTTTTTGTAGTCGGCAACATCACAGCAAGGACGAAATAAAATTTCAATTTTTATTTTTACATATTTTCTTTTTGGAACGATCAATGTGTGATTATTGGTTACGTTCCAGTGTTTGTATTCAATTTGAAATTCAATTTTTATAGTGATTTTTATGAGAGACGAAATTGGGTTTTGAGTTTTTGTGGAAGCCTCTGTTTTATTTTTCTTTTTTTTTTTTAAAGTTGTAGTTTGTAATCGCTTAAAAACCGCGGTCCGGTAATTAGTAGGAAAATGTTATATCGCTTTTAGAATTGATGTTCTCGCGTTTGTTCGCTGAATAATGGGCAAACAGTTTCCTATCTTTTGTTCTCGGCTTGGTTCCCCCGGCGCAACGTATTCGCCCACTTTATTCCAATGGGATATTTTAAAAACTGTTGCTCGAATGGAGCATTATGTCGTCCGTTTTAGCAGTTTTGTCAAATGCTTGCTTTAATCTTACACGCTCGCAATTTCGCCGGTTGAAGCTTAATTTTGTTTTATTACTGCAATTCTTTTCACGCCCAAAGTTAACGCAACGACTAAGCTGCGCGTATCCACGCATTTTTAGCTCGTAAATTTGTCGACGTGCAAAAAGAAAAAAAAATAATAACTCCGCGCCACACATCATAATTTTTAGCGTTTTACGTATTGAATTTTCGAAATTTCTGGTGACATTCGTTTCAACGTAGATACAATTTCAACATAGAAAATGTTCATTTACATTCTTCTAAAAACGATTTAATTATTCCAAACTCATTGGAAATCAATTTTACAGTGAACCAAATAATTGCTGTCCTCTTGCACTTCATTCTACTTACGGTTTTGAATTTCATAATTGTCTTCAGCAAACAATATATTTAAATTGCTTTAATAATACCTTGCTCCGCTCCAATTAATATGAATAATAAATGCACGCGAAGGACTTCACAACCATACTATGGTTCCAACTTTTCAATGCAGAAATTTTTAAATAAATAAGTCCGGAGCAATTTATTAAATGACAACGTCCGTACCATTAAATAACGAAGGATATCGTACATTGTAAAATAAGATTCAACGTCAATTATATTTTTCGTTTTATTCAGCAATAAATTGTACAATCAAATTTGTTAGATCCGTAGTCCGCAGTT
>CM052120.1:11148107-11167044 GCA_028454245.1 Halictus quadricinctus | reverse complement strand
CTACTTCTCAAGGAAAAATGGTCAGCTTGACTAGAGGGATGGACGAGGGACAAGCATTCAATAAAATTCAGTGGAATGCTATAAAGTCAGTAAAATCTCGTCGCTAATTTTACAATAAATCCTACAGTTCCAATAAATTTACAATTCCTCTCAATAGACGTTCTAAGAGATGATTTATAGTCGCTGATTTTAGGGGTGGGGGTAACGTCTCCGATTTCAGGGTGCTGGGAAATTTTGTGCAATTTTAACAATCTCTAATAATAAATAGTTGAATTTCTTGAAGGACTGAGATTCGATAAAAAGAAATATAATAAATAAAAAACTAATTCTCAAGGAAACATGGTCAGCTTGACTAGAGGGATGGACGAGGGACAAGCATTCAATAAAATTCAGTGGAATGCTAAAAAATCGGTAAAATCTCGTCGCTAAATTTACAATAAATCCATGACACTGAAAACTTCTGGTAGATTCAGTGGTTGTCGCGAAAACGCAACCGTACACTCGTCACAGCTGCAATAAACACGTCCACGTGGCGTTTTCGGAAACGCGTATTCTGGTCAGGGTAGCCTGGTCCGCGTCGCCGTTTCCATTAAAACGATAAAGGAAAAATCTGTTGGGTCCCGGCGAGCGCGGAAACAGACAGGGGGTCAGGCTGACCCGGCTTTCGCCGAGGATTAATCTCTGTTCGCGCGGATTCATAAATCGGATAACAGACTCGTAAAGCCTGGCGAAAGCGAAAGCGATCGTAAGGGTGGTCTACGTTGGATGGAAATAAAAAAAAAAAGAAAAAAGCCGACGGTGTTTCCCGACGGTTCTAATAATTCCTGTAACAACTGTTCCCCTCTCTCCCTCGTTTTTATCACACGAACGCACCGGTCAGAAAGAATCCGGGCGGTCCGTGTGTGCACAGTGTTTTTGCATCGATCATCGTTTCGGCGGTTTGAAAGGAAGAAATTCTGTCGATATCGAGTTCCACGAGGAACGGGGCGGGGGGATGGGGGATGGGGGAGTATTCACGGTCTACAATCGCCTCGATAGGCTTGCAAGAACTGATTATCAGAATCACGGGCCTGTCGGGGGAGCGAGTCGGATCTCATTCATGCACGCGCGGCCGCGGACGAGAACGAAGATCCTCTTTGGGTATCTCTTCCGAGACGAACAAAAGTTTTCTCTTCTCTTTACCGACTCAAGAGAGACGTTCGACGTCCCTTTGAAGTGTCCGATTTTAATCGCTCTTACGGCTTCGTTTGACCGCTGTGGTCCCACATCAGAATTCGGAAACAACGTAACGAACTTGTTTACAACAGGATTTGACCGACGAATGAACGCTTAAACTGCATATTTGTTGCAATTAACCCTTTGCACTAGGATTTATATTACGATTTCAGTGATTCGAACTTTTTTAATAGTTTGTAACTTCCTAAAAAAGGAGAAAATTTATATCTATTGTATGCCCATGTGTTCTCCAATAGCTGAACATTAATAAAACCAAAATAAAATTTTATTTCGGTTTAAAGGAAATTAATAACACACATATTTATTAAACTCTGTTCAGAATCATCATCACGAGTCTGACACGATATCGTAGGGCAAGGGGTTAATATTCTCAAATCGTTATTTCATTTCCTGAGGGCTACTGTTTTCATTCGAAATAAGACGATGGCTCGGGGCGGCTTTCGACCCATTGTGGACGAGAGTGCCTATTAACATTGTTCTTGAGTGGGCTGAGAGTTTATGGGTGCCCTAAAGTTCACTAAATAGTAAAATTTTCAACCCCTTGTCTTGAAACGACATCTCGGAGACGTTTTCGAATGCCAATTCTGACTGTTTTTGAACTTCTGTATTAATGAAAATTTCTCAGTATTAAATTGTAAGTCAAGGGGTTAATGTTTCAATTTCTAAGAGCAAATTTGCAATAGCAACAAAAGCTACTGTACCCTTCGAAAATTGAGTGTGGAACAGTTTTTTCGAGAAATGGCACCGCTGCGGGGTGCGGATCGCGAAAGAACAGTCGCCGTCACGGCCCGAATATTTTTACGGCGACGACTGAAAAAAGCTTGGATCGGATCGATAGGTATAATTATAAGCGGACCGTTCTGAAAGAAATTCGTGAAAAATAGACGAGGCAGACGGGATCGCCTCTGAAACGGACCCCTGGAACCTCCGAGAGACCGTATTAAACCTTTCCCGGCGATGGAGTTCCGCCTTCGTTTCTGGCTTTGAGCACAGATAATCGAGTTTTCGCGAGCGTCAAAGAGCCGAAGCGGCGCTGCTAAGATCCAGTGTCTGGGGATGGGATCAAGAATATTTAAATAGATCGAAGCGGCGCGGCGGCGGCAGCCCGCTTCGAATTAATACGGCCGGCCAGTTTTTCATCGAGATTGCACACGCTTAGTCGTGTCTCGCGTTGAACGCGACCATTTCCGAGCATTTCAGGCGAATTCAGATTTAAACAGAATATTTATCAAGAAGACGTTTATGCTCGAAACCTTCCGGTAATTTCGATTTAATTCATTACACATACTCAGATCTCAAAATGCAATTAAACATGTTTATAGCTTTTTCTAGATATAACCTTATTTCAGTCGCTAAATGCGTCTCCATTTTCTATAAATCGAACGCAATTTGATTTATTTGACAGAATTTAGCTCCTCTTTAAATTTCATTTAACAAATATTTTCAGATCTCTGTAAATTTAGCCCAACTTAATATACGTTTTTAGATGATTTCCTGTATTTGATGTCACTTGCTAAATACGTTTAGAATCGTTAACATTTTATTTGATTTATAGTGCTATTTTGTAGTCTAACATTTTAGTTGTGGACATGTTCTAAAAAATGTTTCGTTTAGAGTGAGTATTTTTCGGCGAATTTAAAATAAGAACACACTGAATAATATTATACTCTACATTAATTTGATAATGGATAACAAATAATTCGAATTTATTAGACAATTTTTATTTTATACAAAGGTTCGCAGTTTATTGATCATGATTTTGACGTATGAGACGCAAGGAGTCCGAATATGGAACAACGGGGAGGAGAATGAGGGAAATGATCCGTCTATGGTCAGACGCTTCGCGTGATCAGTGGATCAACTCCGTGAATGGTCGGACGCGTCCGCGAAAATTGTACGACTGCCTCCACACACTCTTCCGGCTTCAAGTATTTGTTTATATGTATTTATTATAGTTAGAAGAAATTATGTTAATAATTTATTAACACCAGTAATTGTAAAATAAAGTTTCTGTGAACCTATTTAATGCTGTCACCATCGAGTCAAGTGAATTAATTACGTATATTTCTCCGTTGATTTTATTATACTACGATGGAAAATATTAGCTTATACTGCAGACAAAAATTGTTGCGGTAAAATCCTTTTTAGATCGAGCACTAAATTCCAAGCACCTTATTTCAGGCTGCCCCTTTTTATTGCCTCACTCCGTTACAATTCCCTCCCCTAAGATACTTATTCGTTCCCTCCCAGTCTTCGCCCTACGCAAACGCGCTGTCAAATCTTGTATCCTTCAGAATGTTAAAACTTGATATTCATTTCCGTTTGCTCTACTTTTTCGTTGCCGTTGTTGTATTTTCGTTCGGCGTACCTTGTTTCGTGTGATCTACATCAGTTTGACTTACTCCTGCTTTGCATTATTACATTAATATTGCTACTCAATATTGCTTTTTTAGGCTGTCGTGTTCTTTTTTTTTTTACCGGAGACACGTATGTCAAGTTTCACAGTTGTCCCGACTTTCGAACTTAAGCAGTTATTATTTCTACATTGTTATGTCATACATTGGTGTTAAATTAATCAACAAGTGTTCTCATACATTTCTATTATACAACGCGAATAGATACTGAAAACAAATAACTATAATCACTTTCAATATTTTCAGATCATACTTTCACAGCAAAAAATTGTAAGCAAATTTGAAATTCACAAAATAAAAAAACTGTGAGAACACTCGCTGACTTAATCGGCAACTCAATAAAATCATCAGCGACGAAATCCTAACCAAAAGGAAATTATTTGGAACAGGAACCACATCAACGATTTTAATGACCTTGAAGTACATTCTCAAGGTCAGCGTTCTAAACAAACTCTTCCTTCTCTAACATATTCACAGAAACATATCGAACACTATACAGAGTGTCTCCGAACAGGTGTGCGTACGCGAATGAATTGATTCTAGTTGCAAAACTAAGTAAAAAAAAAAAAAGAAAACCAATAACATTTTCCAGGTCGACGCTCCGTTCTCGAGAAAATTGCGTTTGAAAATTCATCATGACCGACCAATTCTTGCGAATGCTATATGCCACGGGAATCCATCGAACATTCAAACTCAATTTTCTGAAAACACGAAGCGTCGGCGGAAAAAATTCGATTCGTTTTTTATTACTTATTTTTGCAAACAGAATCATCTCTGGCCCACTTGTGCCATCCGTCCCGAGACACAGTGTACACGGTACATGTTTCTGATATGTCTGAAGGGCTAATTCGAAAAGAAGTATAGTAGAACCTCGATTATCCGAACACTCTTATGGTCTATTTGACCGACATCACTTAAAAAATCTGTTATCTGAACAGTCACGTGTTTCGACTAGTTCGGATAGTGGGGGTTTCACTGGGACAGATAAATCGGTCATCTTGATCCCATCCGTTTACGCGCAGATCTAAGAGATACGGTAAACAGGAAGCACGGCAACAAAGAGAAAGAATAGTAAAAGTAAGAAGAAGAAGTAGAACGGTAAGAGGTAGAAGAGGACTTACGGGTGAGAGACGCGGCGATGAAGACTCCTCATGGACATGGCTCTGTTCTTGCGATTCGAGCTCGAATTGGATCCGTTGGTGCTCCCGTTCGACGTGGTATGGCGTGGCGCAGCTGTTGGGGGAGCGGACTGCTCCCCCGTGGCCGCCACGACCACCGCCGCCGACGTGAGGCCCCCCGAAGTCGCCAGGCCGGTCCGGCGAAATGGGCCCGAGCTAGCCGCTAGTCGGCGTGCTAATCTCCGGGCGAGCCGACGGGCCAGGCGCGCCCCTGCAGCACCGGCACCCACGCTGACGGTATTTCTGTCCCACCCCCCGTGGCCAGGGGGTGGCACACGATGCCCTGCTGACTACCCCCGGCCCCTCAGGTGCTTTCGAGGATCTTTCTCGCCTCTCTCTCTGTCTCTCTCGTCCCCGACCTTCGCACACCTCGATCGTTCGAGCCTCTGAACGGGACCGATCGATCGGTCTACCCTCGGATGGGCCTTGTCTTAGTGATCACGTTCCATTCGTCGGTAAGGAAACTCTCCCGGTTTACCGACTTAGCTGCTGGCGGATCAGCGGGCTAGGAGCGTGGGCCCGAACTCGGCTCTGCTTACTGAAACAATAAATATGTTTTTGTCAGGGATGTTGATGAAGAGGTCAATTTTTGGTTTGTAAGCGGCGAGATCAGAAGAAGGGCGGCACAGGGCCAAGAGGAGCCTAACGCTGGGTCCTCCTGCCCCCACCTCTGACGCTCCCCTAGTTCCAATATTTACGCTTAGATGTCGCACGCTACATATGTGTGACCTTTGAAATTTCAGCTGGGGTCGAAAGAGGCGTGCCCCTTCCACTCTACAGTAGCATACTACAGTTGCGTCTCCGTTACTGTCGCATCGTCGGGTCTGCCGAGCGACAGTTATACTAGAGGAGCTACATTCTAATTCTCCCTCCCGTTAACATTGTTTATCCCACTATCACATTATCCACCGGTGTTCCTTTCTCAATTTTTGGGTGTCTACGGCTAATGATTTTCTAAGTTTTCCTTATTGCAGTAAAAATTGATTCTCAAGGTTGATAGAAAAAGCTGTGGTAGCCATGCACTAAAATGCATTAAGGGAAAAACGCATCATTCATTATTCTGTTTACGATTCCCGTATTTTTCGCGAGCGCTTTGGCCTAAAAATGAGTTTGAGCGTGCACCAAAATGGCGCACGCGTCGCGGAACGTGTTAAGAAACAGTTTCCACGGAATTACGTAATTCCCATCGTTTCCAGCTACACCAGCCGGCCAAGCCGAATTGTAATTCCTCGGCGAAGAGAATCAGCAGTTTCGGGATCGATAAATTAGAGTCATAAGCGCAGGGACTTAGCTTACTGCCTAGAATCCGCCCTCCGGCGTGGCGGCGAGCCCCCGTTGTAAAAAGTTCTTGCGAATTCGTTGCGGTTTATATTATACCAACGCTCGCATGTATTGGGTGTGCGCGAAAGTTTTGATGGGTTTCGTTGTACAGGAATCGACTGTGTTATTGACCTAGCAAGCCCGTCTCTGATGGAACCTGTACGCATGCCCAATGAAAAGGTAGGGGAATGGGAGGCCCATCGGCTGTGCGCGCGCTCTATCCCTCTCTCTCTCCCTCCCCCCTCTCCATCTCACCCTCCTGTTTGTAAACTCTTTCTCTTTCTATTGACAGAAGAAGCTGGCCTAACAGGGGCTTTCATGCCCGTCAGCACTCACTATACACCGGATGAATCCACTCGACTTTTTGCCGCTATAGCTAAGTAAGGATAGATTGCATTGAATGAGCACTTCATTGAACGAATGGAGTTCGGGGCAGCAGCCGAAACATTTCCTAGACTTCTTCACTGTCTTCTACCACCCACCCCCGCCGCGTGTCCTGGAGCCCCTGTCTTTCCACTCGCAGACATCTACGATCCAAATTCCTAGATCCTTGCCACGGTCTCGGATGGGGAGCTTTAATGGGCTTCCCGAAGCCAACGAATTCGCTATCAGGAATCTATCGATCGTCTATTAATTTATTTTAAGGCCTCTGTTTGCTGAGTCAACCTTGTCTTTTTATCATGTCAGTTAAATACACGCCTTATGTAATATGTTAATTTTTTTTTGCTAGCTCTTTACCCGTCTAGGAGCTGTCGCCGATCATCCACAAATTAATTCTGAGATATCCATTGATTCAGACAATTTTTAATTGCAGTAGTAAACCATACAGGTTTTTTTCTTTAATTCCTAAACTATTGTGAATTAATTTTATTTTGAAAATCTTTCTCTTCTTATTAAAATGAAGAATTTTTATTTTATCTTTTGTATAATTAACACCGACTAAATTGAATACAATTGATATGACAGCAATTAAAATGACAATGTTCGATTCCAATCAGTCGTCATTCGCAAGTTTGAAATTTATACGTTATTTTGACAAGAAGGTGCGTAAGTACTTGCTCTCAATTATGTTATAAAACAACGATGCACCCCGTATCCGATTTAAACGATAATCGACTGCTCCAAGTTGCCGACGATGTATAATAGACCGACGAGTTCGTTGTTTTCCATAAAACTATAATGATTACACAAACTACTGGAAATCCATCAAAACTTTTGCGCTCACTCGATATATTAAGATAGATTGACGAGGTGTCTGTGGTCTAACTTATAACTGGCGGTGCAACCGGAAAATGGATGGTACTACGTGCGAAAAATAGAAAAATCTCGTATACAATTTTTTATTTCACCGAGGAAGTTTCGCTTTGAATCAAACCGATTGAAGAATTAGGAATTTCGAACAACATTTATCTCCTGCGGCTATCCATTGGCTACTTCCAGTTCTGTCAATGTCTATAAATATTGTCAGTGCCTCGGGATTATTTATTTTTCACGAGTAACCCGACATAAATCGATCAACTTATTAAATTAGTCGGGAATAAATGGCCGGTCAGTGTTCCTGTGTTTGATACGTCACAAATCATACAGAATTCGCATATAACAATCACAATAACATCCATCGCAGTTTCTGTATTTTCTTCATTGAGATACAGAATCATTTATGCTGTTTTTTGAATAGATACTTCCATTTCAGGATAAACATTTCTCATTAACAAAATGGTACACGTATTTTACAAAAATGTAGTCTGGTAGAAAAATATACAGAATGCCAGAGTGATCAGTTTTTATTTATTTATTGCTGTATCTTTCCATTTGTACTCATCGAACAAAATTATTTAAAAATAAGTGCTCTTTCTTGCAAATCCTCAGTTAACGTTATAGCGAAATAGTAAATGCGAATATCTTGAAAATGGTTATTAATAAACAATAAAAGTATCAGAATAATGTAATAATATGTTCAAATTATTTTTAAATAATTAAAAAAAAATTATTGAGGGGAGAAATTAAGCTTTATACATCTACCATACTCTGCAATGGGTGAAGAAAATTTTTATCCCGCATAAAGCTGCGCAGTTCGGTTATTAATTTGTCAAGAAGCAAATGGTTCTCATAGATCCTGCAGGGGTATTGTCAAAGGCTTCCAATTTTGTGTAGACACTAAACACACTGTCTAACCTGTCCATTAGATAAGACAGGCCCGCAGCAACCTAAGATCAATGAAACCCAGACAATGTCGTATCAGATTTGTGTTTAGTGCAAGCAGAAGTACTGAGTAATAGTCAGACACGGTTACCCGCCGGTGGTGCAGAATTCAACTAAGCTCCGGAGATTACTTTGGACATCGCTGATCTAACTGGCACGTTAGAATTCGCTGTTCCAATGAAGTTACCCCGCGCTTTAGTGTTGTACAGGTCGCTCGTGCAAAGCTATCACTATTCTTGTGCGCATACTCGAACCGAGAAGTTGGAGATCAGGCGATCTGATTGGTCCCACACTTCGTTCTAAGCAACTCGATCTACGGGACTTCTCAAAAGTTATTCGTGCGGTTTACATAAAAAAAAAAAACAAAATTTTGTGCTCCTCACGCTGTTTTAAAATAATAACCCTCGGTCTCCTGCGAGGTCTTTTTAAAATGATTAACAGAAGAAACAAATTTATATTTTGCACCTGATTTCTCCTGTAACTGATGTGGAAAAATTCGATTTTGCACAAAGATCCGCAGTCTAGTGATAAATTTCACGTGTGTAAAAAGAAATATTCTATATTGGCTTTGGAGGTAAAACAGCTTCGAAAAGGGTTAGGATTTCGCAAAGATGATTTCTCAAGTAAGAGAAACGTGAGGATTCGAAAGGAAGAAAAATTGTTTAAACCTCGTTCTACCAGCGTCTTGAATGTCTTACGGAATTTTCTCTCGTAGACCTTAAGAGGTTCGGTTTGTTTTAACGAGGAATCATTTCCCAAATATTGTTCGATCCCGAAGGAAAATGTTATAAAACATTAGCAGGCGCGTGGATGTTCAATATTTCCCGATCACCCGCGCCCGCTGGATGTGAACCCGTGTGAAGCAGACTACGGCTGCTCTTAGACGGAATTTTTCAATGTTTTTTCAACATTCGTGTCGCGTGCCCGCGATTACGTCCCGACCGACCGGAATCGCTTTTTCTATTTCCAAGGGGCCGTGTTTGCTTAATCAGTTTCGCGTGACTGCCACGTCGCGCGTCGTCGCTAATGTGTACACGTGATTATTATCGTTCGTCAAACGGCCGTAAAGGCGCCGAAAGCGTCGAGCTGATTCGCGCACCCTCCTTGTACCGGAAATATTTTCAAGCTGCGCGCCGCGCCCCGGCTCATTTGCAATGATAACGCCAGAATAAAGTCGAGGACGTTCGGATATCGAATACCGGAACAATAGAAACTTTCAGCCCGATCAAGTTCCATTCACCGTCGCCCCTTCGAACTCCCTTTGGCGATCTTCGCAAGCGTTAATAGAATGGTGTCTCGATGTACATGAAACAAATGTTCACGATTTCTTTTTTTTTTTTGTGAAAAATTTATCCCCACTACGTGTTTCAATTCGCGTTTTGTGAAACTGTCACGAATATGTTCGGAAAAGTTTTGCAAAAAAGTAATGTTGTATTAGATAATATAATATAATATTGACGATAATAAATAGTATGTATAACATTACAAAGTCAATTTTAATCACGCGATTTTTTTTGTGAAAAATTTATCCCCACTAGGTAGTTTCGATTGGGGTTTTATGAAACTTTCACGAATATGTTCGGAAAAGTTTTGTAAAAAAATAATGTTGTATTATATAATATAATATAATAGTAACAATAACCAAAGATATGTATAACATTACAAAGTCAATTTTAGTCATTGAAAGGCTCTAAAGACTTTTTATGATCCACGTTTAAGGAGCACCCAGTATATGCAGGTTAAAAAATATCTAATCGCTTTCAGTATTCGTAATTTGCAGAGAAAGAGATTGTATTGTACTATATGAAAGACTGTCACATTTTTCCTGAATTAATAAACGTGTATTTATTTGTATTGATTTTATCTAGGTAAAATCTGAAACGTTCCTTTGCATTTCGTTTCGCTGAAAAGGACGAATACATTGTTTGCGAAATAGATGAAGTCAAAGCAATAAAAATGAAATTCTTTCGTGCGCAAGGCGTATTGTGAAGAGTTTAATATGCAAAATTTTTGGAGCAGAAGTATTTCTTAATGTGTCTGGCACCAATTGTCCATTTCTACTTGTAGTACACAAGTGGCACTGCTACTGGCAACTTATTATCTTATTGCCAGTTTATTAAATTGGATTATTTACCAATTGGTGGTTTCTCTCTTACATTATAATAATAACAAATGATAGAAAATTATAACAGTAAAAAAAATCGTTATTTTTATATAACAAAATTTTAAAATAAATTTATTAACACGAAAATGATCACGGATTTTATACATTTGTCACAAAAACGGCTTGGAGCAATTAAAAAGAGTGGAAACATTAAAAGAATTTAGGAATGTATATTTAGCAATATATTGTTTTGAGCTTTTTTAAATTGAAACCGATATATAACATTGAACAATTTAATAACGGGAAAAATGTTATTCGATATTTTTTTCTTACGGCACAGTCACGCGTTTGTTTGTTAACTCGAGGAAGTGATACCATAAATTTATTTGCGTGGGAGCATGTTTTCGTGAAACCGTGATATTCTTTTAGGAACGCGCGCACGAGCGCCGCCGCAATGGACGATACATACAAGAAGTTTAAAATTCGAACGGAAACGTATTCCACGTTTCGGTGTAAGCTGAAACTGTATAATAAATTTTCCACGTATGAAGTTTCGTTCTCATAGAAAACGACTTGAAAAAATCAGACGAGCTAGTGTACTCAACGCACGACGTGGCATGTTTTAAAACTGCCATGTGAAGAGGTAGAATGAAAAAAAAAATTTGTCGACTCTAAAATTTTTGAGGCTATTATTTATCTATTAAAAAATGTTTAAATAGTTAAATATGTAAGCAGAAGTCCGAAATTTATGGCATATAGAATGAAAAAAAATTTGTCGATTAACACTTTTGAGGCTATTAGTTACCTATGAAAATTGTTTAAATCGTCAAATATGTGAGCAGAAGTCCAAAATTTATGGCATAACAAAGAATATTAATTAACTATGTCCCAGGAAAATTTTATAAATTTTATAACTGTTATTATATATGTATCTCAAATTTTGATTCGTGCGTCTTGTTCCCTTGTTAGTTTTAATGATCGATGCGGTTTCAAATTGAAACATAGTTCTTGCTGACCACCGTTTTGAAACACTGCGCATCGGATGTGGCGTTACCGCCACATGCTTCCGACGCTATAGACGCGTACTGTATTTTCGCGTCTACTATATCTTTATCGTGCCACTTGTTCGGCGAAATAAGACATTTTTCTCGAAACGAAAAAATCCCGACTGAAAAAAGTTTCGTGTCGATTTATCTCGTTCCACGTTCCCCGGACCGCCGCCGATAAAAATTCGTCACTGCCCAAATAAATTTCTCGAGTTTTCGAATAAATGACGCGTCCCGTCAATTCGGCGTCTTCGTGAACTTTGATCATCCTGAACCCTAAATAAATAAGACCGATCAATACGGGGAACGTTAACACAGCGCCTCCAGACTGTTACATAATTTTTTAGACGTAATTCCAATGGTGGAGGTGTAAGTATATAAATCGATATAAATAAACTGTTGAAAAAAGGTGTTCGATCCGAATAGCAATTATTCTAATAATTACAATAAAAACATTTTTAAAAGTTTGCTGATTATTTCAATTTTGTAGCTTCCAGCTACACGACGAAAAACATTTCATCAAATTTTTGCACATTTTTTAGAAAAATCTCGCCATCATATTTTGTAAACTAAACGATGGGGACTACAGGTAACACGGAAATGCCAGTTAGTTAATTAAATTGTTTTCAACTGAATACAATATAATCGAGGCAATATTCATTACCGGGATCCATGAAGTCAAAATTTGATTCAGGTACACGTATACTCTACGTATTGTTAGCCCACCTGTGCTAACGTAGATCCTATATTATTTTATATCGATTCGCAACAAATGAGAACGAGAAATTTTTCAATTTGCATCGTAACAAATTGCAACGAAATGTTCCCGGGGTATCAACTTTTTAATTTTCCAAAGAATTCTGTCAATTCTGCGTGCGGGCGTACGTCGATCAAATAGTGCTGTACGAAATAAATAAATAAACGTGTTGAACAAAACCTTGACAGTGGCGTAATTACAGAATGTTTATAGTGAAACGTTTGGAATCGTTTGCCGGGCAAAATGTAGTTTTTTCTTTTCGAAGTGTGCAACCGAATTTTCTAATTAACGAACGTGTCGCTTTGCGAAGAAATTTCTCGAAAGCACGTGCAATTTCGCAAGGTGCGTGTGAAATGCAACTAATGCAAATAAAGCGAATGCATTCGATCGTTTCGTACGGCAGCATTCAGCGCTGTGTCGCGCTTCGCGAGAACTGGGTGAACATGCATTCACCGTATTCACCGCATGTTTTTATAAAACGTTTTCTTCTAATTTGGAATGCGAGTAAATTTCTTAGGTATCATTACAGCTATACTATTACGCACTTCAAGCTCTCGTTTCTGAAAGAAAGCAACCTCCACCGTTCGCCATGAATGCGTAAATAAACCAAATAACGATAATACCTGTGGATAATTATGCGTTTATAAAAATTCTTTAGGAGCGTGCACAATGGAAATTTCGATGAAACACTATTTTATTTCGTTTCTGATTTAATCAAACCGATAATGAAGCAAATAAAATTTTGTCTGTTCCACCTTTCTCTGAATAACTTCCTAAAACACGTGCATTTTACAATCGAATTCCTTAGTCTGTGAATCACGGAGAAACGTATGCCAAAATTGGAGGATGTCCATTTTAATAAATAAACGTATCAACGCAAATATCATTTTATTGGAGGAATTCGTTTTCATCGCGATTGAAAGGAATTTTTCAATTGTAGTCTATCCATTCTCCAAAAAATAGTGAACAGGGTGCTCGAAATTTGAAAAATGCAGCGTGTATATTAATTTAATAACAGCCACTTCAATACGAGTTTTTGAATTGCCAGATAAAAATGTATTTCTCATTTTTATTACTCGAAACTGCGATATTAATGATCTACGATATAAAAAATCTGAAATTTAATATAAATGCTGCGATAATTCATAAACAATCTACATTCTGAATCATTTTTATTATCTATTGTTATTTCTGGTCTGTATTCTGGATTAATTGTTTCAAGACTGTTCAAATAATGCGTACAGTCAGGTACAAAAGTCTGCATGCATTTGTTAAATTTCAAAAATTGAAAAGTCAAAATCAATCGCACCTTTCTTTCAAATATTTAAAAAACAACAACGCTTTTACGGCTGATTTTAGGTTATGTACGAATACATTCGATGCTCTTCAGTAACAAAAAATGCAAACGATGTCTAAGTTGAATAATATCGAATTGCAGAAAAGAAATTTAAACAGATTTGATTCGCACGAGCCTACTTAATGATAGGCGGTATTTTAATACTAGATTTACGGGGGCCGTCAATTTGATGGATTTCAGATTTAACGCTGAAAGTTGCAGAGATTGTAAATATTCTTTTCCAGTTATTTCGTTGACTTTGATTGATGTAGCGCTGCGAACGCACATTCTAATTCTTTTCATTCCTTTAAATTAAAAAATTCCATTTCTATTAACGCAGAAGAAACTCCAGGACTATCAACATTTTCACGAAAAACAATGACTGTTAAAAATTAACACATCGATTGCCGACACATCGATCACAAAAATTAGACAAAATCGAAGCAATTTATTTAACAAAACAAAAAAGGTTCAGATTTCTTGTACTAATTGTCTTTTGAATCTAATTAATTTTTGAAGATTTACAGGAAACGAGTATAAAAATTTCTCACGTGAAAACAACCAGTTTATCTCTGCTACTTTCTATTTCAATATTTTTCTGCAGCAACTTTCGTTCCATTTTAACCGGGGATCGAAATAAACGGTTGACTTGGGCGTTTAAAAATATTCTGTTCGAACTTATATTATTCCTGCGGAATTTTTACGGAAGGAGACGTTACCCCCAGGAATTTCTTTAAAAAGCGTTTTCGTGGTACAAGTATTTTACAATGTACGTGATCAAAGTTCCACGAAAACAAGTAATTGTAAACCGTTTATCACGAGAGGGTTCCATGAGAGAATTTCAGGCAAACTTCGAACAAAACAATAAACAATAAACAACGTGCTCAGGCTATCAACTGCAACAATTATGTAATATTGACACAGGGCCCAATGACTGTGCCTATATTAATTATATTTATTTCTAAAGCATAAAAACGGATATATAAAATACAACTGACTTTAATGAAAAAAATTGGATATCTCTTTTTCAATGTTCTTTATGCTACAAAAATAAGTATAATTGATAAAGGCACAGTGATTGGTACCCCAACAGTAATTGGGTCCCTTAACCTGGTACTATTCGTTGCATAGACTTCAGCATTAGTCGCAATGGTTAAACAAAATAATACTTTTACTTTCGAAAACTGTTCTCTATCAATTCTAATCGATTCTAACGTTTCTCGAAAAAGTAGCACGATGCGTGTTCCGAGTACAACAAACCAAAATGCTCTATGTTTCGGTCTCTGATTTCGCCGCATGCAGTTTGATACATAAATCAAGCGATCCAGCTCCGGATGATCAAACACGCGAGCCGACGACACGAGTGACACCGACATACCTGTAAACGTATCACGAGGTGTCCGCGAACGTGATCCCAAGCCACCGGATTCATCGCAGAGTGCGTCCCCAGGACCAATCGGTGCACACCAGTCGAGCCGTCAGTGATCGAAGATCAGACGTCGTCCCATATCGTGTTAATCTTTGTATCACAGTTCGTAGATCGGACGCATGCCCCGCGATCGACCATCGTTTTTTCCGTTAATTACACTTGCGTATCATCCCTGGCACCACTGTGTGTCGCGCCCCCTCTCATTCACACCCATATCTCCTTGAGCGCACGTGTTTCACTTTTTTTTTTCGAGGGGCGGCTACCTCCTCCTTAATAAATAATCTTAGTATCACAATGGGACGATTTGTTGGAACCTAGTCACAGCGTGTACAGGCATCTCTCTCGTGCACCGTGCACCTTCGTCATCGTCGTGATCCTCGGAGCCCCTTTTTCTCGTCCTGGACTCCGTCTAGCCTCTTGTTAATAAATTGTTTAACGCTTAATCTTAGAAATCACAGTCGCGAATTGATACGGATCACCCGTAGCATGTGCTGCTGTTGCTCGCTCGAAACGATCACACCGCCTCGTATACCAGGCATATTACCCCCACCATGTCCCTCTATCTTTCTCTCTCTCTTCCTCACACACTCTCTCTCGCTCTCTCTTTCTCTCTCTCTCTCTTTCAGGACTGCACACGATTGGCACGGCCAGTCTCGGCAGATTCCTCGGAAAGTCGAAGAGCGTTCGTTCGAATAAGGGAAAAAGATCGTAACAGGGGGGGGAGGGAACGGACGGATGGACAATTGTTTCGAGCTGCGCGTGGTGTTTCCGGTCCCCGCAGCGTGCACTAACCTGTTCACCTGTACAGAGAACCTCGGGGGTTATTCCGGCGGCCGATATTCCGGGTTTTGTATCTGGCTGGAAGGAGTTTCGCTATCGACCATCAATGCGCACGTGCGACGGCCAATGTGCCGAATCCTCGTCTCCCTCGTCGCCGTTGCCGTGAACGTGTAAGAAACGACCGAAGGAGAATTATCCTGGCCGCGGTGGCTACCTGGATCCTTTTCGCGAAACAGCGAAACAGGAACCCGTTTCAAGAACTATCGTTTCAGGAGCACGGGACACGGTTATATGTCAGCCGAGAGACGATCGAATCCTGTCGCGTGCCTGGTCTCGTGTCCCTGCTGGCTCCTCCGTTCCGTCGCGGCGACGACGACGCGATCTTCCACGTTCGGCTGGTACACGCGCGGGTATCCAGCTGCCATCTCATCCCCTCTTCTAGACTCTATCTCTCTCCCTTCCCTCGCTCTTTCTCTCTCTCTCTCTCTCTCTCTCTCTCTCTCTCTCTTGCCACTCTATCGAGTACGTCTTTTATTTCACACGTCACTGTTGATCACCGTGCTTCCCCCTTCGTCGCGCAACCCGTCGAGCATCTCCAGAGAGATTCGGATCTTTTCACTTGTGCGCGCGGCCCTGACGAAAATGGCACATCTCTCTTTCCCCCCTCTCTCTTCTCTCTATCTATCTCTTTCTCTCTCTCGCTCTCTCTCTCTCTCTCACTTCCACTCTCGCTATCTCTCTTGTTCTTTCTTCTCTTGGTTAGGTGTCGTCGTCACTGGACGTCGGCGAGCGTCTCCGACGACAGCCCGACGGCATGGCAGGCTCTGCGCGCGATCACGGTGTACAGAGGTATCCTCGGTGGCGCGATAGTCACGATGCTGCTGCTGCCATGCCACCACCGGATCGATCGGAAATCATCGGTTTGATCGTTGGAGACCTAACCCCGTCGTTCTTCGTTCGCGGCACGCTTCAACGGGACCGAGTCTCCCTCGCAAACCCATCGACACCTCTTTTCTTCCTCCCAACTATCTCTCTCCCTCTCTATCTCTCTCTCTCTCTCTTTCTCTCTTGACTCTCGCGGCTCGAGGAGAAGAACGACGTTGAAGCGACACCCGACACCCGGAGTCAATCCGCTCGAGCGGTCTCGCTCGTGGCTCCCGCTTCCGTCCTCGTTAACGACATATCCGGTGTGCTGCGAACAGCCGGACTAAGGACATCTGATTTTCCCCGATTACGGATCCGGCCGCTTATCCTGCGCCCCTTTTCTCTCTCTCTCTCTCTCTCTCTCTTTCTCTCTCTTCGTGGTCCTCTCTTTGTCAGACTCGTTGCCACTTCGCCGCCCTGTGTCCCGTCGTCGTCGTCGTCGTCGTCGTCGTTTTCGTACGGACGTAAGCGATGTTGTATAGCGCGCACGCCTTCTATTCACGTGTGTGTGTGTGTCTGTGTGTGAGCGCGTCCTTCTCCCTTGCTCCTCGGTCAATCCCGCCCAGCCATCATTACCGAGTAATTCCCCGCGACTGCTTAATTACCGCCCGAATAACCGGCGCACTCCACCGACCGACGCGCGACGCGTCCCGTGATACTGTTCGTCGGGGGACACCGAATGAGACCGACCAAGGCCACCCCGAGGGGACACCTTTCCGGCGTTCTTCCTCTCCCGAGAATTCTTCTTTTTACCGATCCTCCACCGAACGACACCAGACACCCGGGGCACGCGGGGGGTCCTACGTTCAACCAGCACTTTATACCCCGAAAATGTTCCTCGGACCCTGGTGCGCGTGGCCCGATACGCACAGTCTCTACGGCTCCTGCGAGCAACTCAGGAACGAATACAGCGAGACCCGTTCATCAGCTGCGGGGTTAGACGAGTTCCTTTTCTAGTGGTTCCTCGCGGACGCGCGCCGCGCACGATCCCTCTCCGCTTCGTCCACCCACGACTTCTTTTGCCTTGGGGGTCTCACTTTTTCTATCTCTCTCTCTCTCTCTACCTCTCTCTTTCTCTCTCTCTCTCGCTCACACACACATGCAGACACAGACGCTCACTCGTTCACCTCGCCCAATCTGCCCGCACGCACAGGGACACGCACACACACACACCAGCCTCCTATCTCTCCGTCTCCCCGTCGTCTATCTTCCAACATCGCGGGATCTCTCGCGGCTTTCATTCATTTCGACATGCTCGAAGGGCGCGACGGTTTCCTTCGAGATGATCCCACATACACACGTCCCCTCTCTCTCTCTCTCTCTCTCTCTCTCTCTCTCTCGTCCTTATCGATTACGACGCATACTGCATGGAGCAAAGGCTACCCGCCCGTCGATGCCCAGAAAGGATTCCCCGCGTGAACGAGTCCGGCAGATGCCACCGCACTCTCATCTCGCAGGAAGAGAAACAAAAAGAGAGAGAGAGATGTATCGGTAGAGGAAAGAGAGAGAGAGAGAGACAGTCGTAGAGAGAGATGGAAGGGAGGGAAGAGAGATAGAATCCGCGAGAATCCGTGGCACGTCCGTTCGCGATTGTGTGCGTACGTGTGCGGACCGTGTTCGGATGTCTGTAAGTGTTCGTGTACGTGGATGTCTGTGGGTGTCTGTCTGTGTACGGTTCGAGGAAAAGGTGTGGGTGCCTGCGGCAGTCGTGTTACGTGTGCGAGCGTAACCCCGACCTCGATGTTAGGCGGCTGATAGCCGGCCTCACACTGATACGCCTCCGTCGTGACAACCACGGGCCATACCCGCCCCTCCACCGAGAACCACCCCCACGAAACTGGACAAAAAAAAAGGGAATCGCAACCCCTCCGTCGGAGTGGCGATCGTCGCGACGCCCGACGGCGTTTCCGGTAGACTGTTCGTCGGCCGCTTCGATTCCGACGCACTGCGACTGCGCCGCGGTAACGAGTGCGCTTTCGGGCGCATAAACCATGCGATCACTACCCTTGCCGCTCGGCTGATGAGGGAATTCGAATTTGAAACGCGGAGACCGTTTCGATCGGTGGGATTTTTTCGGTGGAGCGACGAATCGAGGATTTTGGGTACCTTAAGGTGTTTTAGGGGATGGTCGAGAAGGGGTTTTTGAGAGGGGTGGTTGGGGAAATTTATTTTTAGGGTTGACGAGGAAATGGACTTGTTATTGATTTTTTT
>CM052120.1:11101283-11147607 GCA_028454245.1 Halictus quadricinctus | reverse complement strand
TTTTTTTTTAAATTTCAAGCTATACAATGTGAAAACTGATTCTTCAAGTGGAGAGGCTTTGTATGCCTGAAGGATGAATTATTTTATGTACAGGACTCATTAGGCTAAAGTAATTTTTTTCTAAATTGTGACAGTTAGGAAAATTTATACCCATTCTGTATTCCCATGGCTGTATTCAGAAATATTGAGAAACAGGGCATCTCTAGTCCACAGAAAATTTGTAATACTGCAAATTGACAATGCCCGGCCCCATACAGCGAAACTCACTCAGGAAAAAATCAAAGAATTGCAATGGGAAGTTTTATCGCATCCTCCGTACTCACCGGATATTGCTCCCTCTGACTATCATCTTTTCAGATCTCTTTATTTAAGAAATAAAACATTCACTTGTGTAGAAGAGTCATATTTTGCTTGATGAACCCTGGATTTCTATAAGAGGGGTATTGAAAATTTGAAGAAAATATGGCAAACTGTCTTTGATAATGATGGAGATTATATAATAAATTACGAAATAAAAACTTGAATTCACTACAAAGTTTGTTTTAAAATAATTGATTACTTACGGGTCGCCCTAATATATTAAATTAAATTCATATTCAGCGCGCATCGATTAATGGGAATACGCGGCGGACTGTAATAGCTCGCGGCGATTTTAATGCGCTTTTCTCCGTTAAATAACCGATATCTGCAGCTGATGCGACAATAAAAAGATGGGAAAACAGTCGAGAGTTATTCGCCCGTCTCGATTCCGATGCGAGTTTTGTCAAGAAAACCGCAGTATTCCGAACGGTGGACGGTTCTCGGCAGTATACATACCAATCGTTTTGTGTTGTATCCGGCTTAGCTAAACGATACACAGACGTTGTTCAATTAACTCCGAACGATGGAACCAAAAGGATTTAAGCGAAGGAAAAGAAGCAGCCGTATGACGGCAATATACAGACGCTCATTTCTCGGCAACCATTCAGAATCAGGCTTACGTCGATGCGACGCTCCGTCGAAATTGGCTCAACATTTCACGCTGACTAACAATAAGTGCTCGCGTCGTGCCTCGAGTGCTCTATCTACAATGTGTCCTATTTTAACATATAATCGCCCCAGCCGTTCCGCTAATGTATTTTTCGCTTTTTCTTGAGAACCCGCCCGCACCTATGCACCAGAAAAACGGGGTGGCTATTGTTCGAGATCCTTTTTCGTCTGTGGAACTAGGCTTTATTGAGTAATCATTGTCCACTGGACTCTGTGGATTTTTATGCAAAATTGTTTATCAATTCAATTCTCTTAATCTATCAATTCTCAAAATCTTATGACAGTTTTCAATTTTTATAATTAATGAGACAGTTCTTTCTTGAATTCGAACTTGTCTTTGTCATTTTACTTTGTCATTTTGTCGTATTGGTATATTAACAATTTATTCAAATGGAAAATTGTTATTTTGCATAACAATCTGCAGTCCAGTACTCATCTAGTAATCTCGAACAACATGAACTAAATATGATTTTTATAATCGCAGCACGAACTAATTATTGATATTTAAATCGAAGATCGTGGACCAATACACAAATATACGTTTGTTATCGATATTCTCGTGAACGATTGCTAGACAAAAGATCTTTTGTACGCATTAGCGGTTCCATTTTCCGCATCGGCGGAGAAAAACATTTTTTCATTAGCCATTTTAATATAGCTCTTAATGAAATATATTCTGTATTCCCAAGCTTCGTATAAAAGTGAATAAAAGTTCTGCTTGTTTTCCTCGTGTCAGCCATATTTTATGAAAGGTGAGCTCCGAAGTGGCATTAAAAACTGTGCGGAACGGTAGAATAATAGACACAATGTATACATTACAGGAGAACAATTCCAATGATAAATCGTCTGTGATACTACGATCCAACTATAAATAGCAAGCAACGATTATTTATTCACTTTCGGTTATATTGTAATAATCATTTTTTAAGATAACAGAAAAGTACAATCATCCGGGTCCCTCTGTTGGCTCGGATTTCACTGATACGAATCCGCGAAAACGAAACAAGGGTGTTACGTACAAAAAGAAATAATAACGTTACTCCAATTCGCGCGTTTCGTTCGTATTACAATACCAGTTACGCGAAATGCAGCGCGAGAAATGAAATCACGCGTAGAAAATAACACCGTTACCTTTTCAGTCGTTCGTTTCGAGTTTCACTATTGGTGATGCAAACTTGCGAAATATTATTTTGATAATCTCCAACGAAATCATTAAAAATCAATCGATCTTATTCGATTTATTTTCTTGTGTAGAATCATCCCCTACACGTTTATACTAATTTGGGACACCTTGTAGACAAGTGGAATAGTTTACGAAACTATAAAGTTGTTTTTTAAGAAAACGGTTGACTGGAGATGTATAGTTCCTTCGAGACTTTTGTTCGTCGCGATGAGTGATATAGGTTGCAATAAAAAAATTGTTTGACAAAAGGGTCAAGGTCAATTCTGTGGTACATTTTTTTCAGCAGATCTCCATCTATCGAGAGGTGCAGAATCGCGTTACAGTTGTCGTGACATATAATTCTGAAACACCCTGTACACCCGGTGCCCGAAATTTTTTCATATATCGAGTCATCTACTGCAGCGTGAAAGAATCCGCGATTGAATATTGATTTAACATTTCGGTAGAGAGCAGAGATTGCAAAAACTCCGTGCATATGATATCCCCGGTTTGGCCGCGAAACTAATACCGTCGGATAGCTCTGGTCGTTCCGCCAAATTCGATGGGAGGAGGGGTGTTTCTTTTTTTTTTTTTGTTTTCAGCCTGCAAATCGGATTCTATCTGCGACGCGCAGACTAGAGAACAGCTGGAGTTTCCTTCGACTCGCTGAAACAGCGATTACCGCTCGGCGTAGTGTCGTTTAGCTGCCCGGGATCGGTTGAACTGCACACTAATTGCATGTACAAATATACAATTAGGGGTTCATTTGCGAGGCTAAGATATTCGAGCGAGCATTTTGTTAATTGACTATTGGACGCGGTCGGGCGGGGGATTAACAGAAGATTGAGGAAAAGACCGGCGCGACTGGCGCGAATTCGATTCCGAAGATACACTAACAAATTGCAGGTGAAATTGAATTGAACGCGAATGACAGCTCCTGTTCGTTGAGCATATCTATTGGCTGCAAAGCGGCATCTCTGAAATTGACTTTTAATTTCCGACCGAGTCGGCCAATCTATCTTTATGGTTATTTTTAACAGATAGAAAGAAAAAGTGATCTTTTGAGGCATTAAGCAAGAGCAACTTTTTTTATTAAAAAGTCTTTGTATAAAATGTTTTACGATATAATTATTTCTAATGTTCAATAACATTTTTAGCATTTCCACTGACATTTTCGTTTGAAAAGATCGCGCAGAATAGCGCAAGCATTGTTCCATTTGAAAAAAAGTGTGGTCTCGAAACTGTGCGAACAATTCAATTTTTTCCCCTCGAACCTTTTTTTCTGATTGTGGTTTGCATGGAGTTTACGAATTATTTTCGCCGGCGGTTTGTTTGTCATAGACGATACAGCTTCACTGGACGCGATAACAGCAATTTTTCACTGTTCATTTTCATAATTAAATTTTCAAGCTAGATTTCAACTTTTTTAATGGATAGCCTCATACTTCTTTCCATTTGTCAGCGAGCTCGCCAACGGAATAACCTAATTTAAAAATTCTTTCTTTAATCTGATGGGAGAGGGATACGGGATAAAAATGTTCGAATGAAAAATTATTTTTTGTGTCTGTTTCAAGCACTCGGACTGTCATAATTATCGTGTACATGTTCTGTAAAATAATCTGCTTGGCATTCCCGGACGTTTAATTCCGAATTTTGAAATCTTTGTTCATGGCCGTCGACTGTAATACCGTTCTATGGAGACAGAATTCCTTTAGTATATTCTCTTTCTACCATAATGCAGTATCCGTCTTCCAGATTTCGATTAAGATTGCATCTTAGATTTGTTCGAAGAATTGAATAGAATTTGTTTCCAGCATGAGCGTACGTGTATACTTATACCGCGATCATAAGCGAGCTACGTGGTCCTAGCTTTAGAATTCTACTTCACGTTCAAACGCGAAACTCAAACTAATATCATCTATTATCTAGCATATCGCCAGGTTCGATTAGTTACCAAATTATTACACACACTTGCAAAAATTGACAAGGTTTCGTTAAGGCACTAAATTATTAAATAAATGTCAGGTTATATTTTCTTTTTTTTTTGGTGTATTGATATTTATAAATTGCAATAATATATTGAACAACACTATAATCATCACTTTGCCATATTCTTCATTTTATTGATAGGCTTGGTATGCGAGTGGTGAGCTAGGTTTGAGCAGTTTCTTTCTGAATAATCTCGTCGTTATACGTTATATTATTTTTGCGAGGGACACGTTCTGTCCAGATCGTTATTATTTATTTTATGGATGCAGAAAGTTTGGACGAACAGTAACGAATCATTTGTCAGGGTGCAAGTGCCATCGGTGACGCAAGAACCTCTTAAGGGAAGTGGGGTGTCCCCTACTTCTTGCCAGTCTTCTATCCCTCGCTTATCGAAAGCGCCGCAGAAAGTGAGAACGGAAATTCTATGCCCCTCAAGCGACACACTTGGCCGTCATTGATGATACTGACCTATCTAGGAATTTAATTTTTAGGTCTTAGAGCAGCTCAATACCCCCGCTTGGCAGGAAAAGCTAAGGAAATATTTGTTTAAGAACAATGGCGCATTTTTTGTTTAATATTATCGTCACAATTAGTATCGTAGAAGGTGGATCTATCTACGCTTTATTTATGTTATTACTAGACTGCGAGAAGTGGGAAGTTATTTTCTTTTTCAATATGTTTAATAGGCTGACAATAATATAACAGCATTATTAAAGACATCTCATTTTTTTACTGTTTGAAATTACGCCCACTCGTTTTTGTAATAAATGCATAAAATTCGCTGTCTAGTTATTGCATATCGTTGTGGACAGTGAACTGACTATATTGATGTCACCAATTCGAACCAGAATAATTCTTTAATCATCCAATCATGTTCTGACAAGGAATCGTTTCACGTACAAATTGGAAATAAAAACGTTGCAAACGATTTAGCAAAGAAATATTTCGCACATACGATGGCCATTACATTAAACTTCTTTGCATTCTTATACCGCATAAATTCTATGCATTCATGAGAGAATAATGTTTCGCAATGGGCATGTAAAAACATTTTTCATACTGAGGTGCACAATACGGCTAAAAGTATAGAAATTACTGTAAAACTTGCGAATGAAACAATTTTCCAAATTGCATATCACTGGTCAAGTGATCATAAAAGAAGATTTCATGTTTTAGTCGAAGAACCATTTTCTCTTTTCAGAAATCTTTTGCACAGTGACAGATAGGACAGATAAATGTAGTAGAAAATTTATTATTAAGAATAGTGAAGGGTGAAGGGTTAGTGAAGGCTTAAGAATAGTGAAATAAATAATTTTAAATGGGTCATGGTCGTTTCAACTCCACTGTTAGTTCAAATGTTAATTATATTTTGTTAATGGAAAAAATCGCTGAACGTCCAAATATGAAATTAATCTTTATTTTTATATATTAAATTTAATAATAAGTAAACATTTTCTAGCATACTAATGTCGAGGAATCAATAGGTAATAATCTATATAATTATATAGTAATAAACATAATAGGGAAATTGGAATAGAATCTTTAATCGTTTAATTATATTTTCTTTTTTTTTTAAATTGGAAATTGATTATATTTTGACAGATAAAAATGGCGCTTACTCCCGTAGGAATTTGGAATCGATTTTTCTTTTTGCATTTCCGCCATGACGTAAAACGTCCGAACGTCACGGGATCCATAAACTTCACAAAGAAATGTTTCGTACATGCGACACTGTTATAAACTTTTCTGACATCTTATACCTTACAAATTCTATGCATTTAGGGGAGAATAACGTCCCGTAATAGGAACCGTTCGTGAAACGTCCGCCGATAAAAGTTCCTTTATACGTCTTAGGTCGGCATTATTGCCATGTTACCGTCTAATATAATAAATCCGATTTCCTCATATGGGAACTCGAAGGCTTCTCCTTTGCCGGTTGTCACGGTGAGATCGAGATCCCGCGACCCCAGTCGAATGATTTTTTCGCTGGTGAAATGACGTCCCTTGGCGCTCGGATGTCCCGATAAGACGGATAGCTTAGCCGCTATCAGTATTCGATTGCAATGAATGACTGTTCAGTTTATAATGCAAATAAATCCCCGAACAATATAAATCTCATTTTTCTCGTCGCGAAGATCAGATTAGGCGTACTCTGTCCGTAGGTTATACGAGTATCTTTTACGGGGACGATTCCATGGGAAATCGTTTCGCGATTTGAAATATGAATAGCAGATATTGTAGTCGCGAATCCAGACAAAGTTCTCTTTTCCTCAATGTATGATTTATACGACACGATTTATGGCTGCAAGTTGCTAAATTAAATTCCCCTCAAAATTATTAAAATACAATTATTTCGTCGCATTTTGTCGGAAACACTTTCCTGGAGACAAATCGAGATTTATATCGTAATACGAATAATCGTTTAATACGAAAAAGCTTAAACTTCACCTTGGCAACCCAGACTTTTTTAACTTTTTGCTTTATAATCCTGTACATCTTTACGAGGAAATGCCATAAATCGAGGTTTTAAGGCGAGGAATTCACTGGTTCGAAAGTTAGGCGTGCTAAAGTTGAACGATTTGAAGCGTTTTTGTACTGAAGATACAATATTGAATCAAATAACAATAGAATAATAGTAATATAACACTTCTATAAGTAGTTGATACATAACGATAAGTCGCTAGCAGAATAATTGTTGTAAACAATCACGTTCAAGTAGTTCGCAGATCAGAATCATGATCAACGAGATTGATTCTGGTGAAAACGGTGATGTTAAACCGAGCTTTGCAGCAATATTAACCAATATTCGTTGCTTTAATTAAATAGAAAATTAACGATCATTGATAGAGAGAAAATAGTGAGATAAGGGTTTTCAATTACCTTGTTATGGAGTTGCTGGGTAAATTGTAACGCATGAGTAATTTCGGAATTACGGAGGCTCACGTGGAGAAGTTTTTTGAAAGGATTCGCCAGAATTCATAAATCTCGTGGTCGAACTGCACAAAGTTTGCCTCCTAAATCTAAAGCGAGCCGTCCTTGCCAACGGATTCCTCGATTCTGACCATTATCTCTTTGGGAAATAAAATTTACCGTTTTCTCATTAAAAGAGTACTTGTATTGGTTTACTCGTACAATAGAAATACCCTCGTCCGCCTTCTCTGTACACCTATCCTCAATAACAAAAAGAAAATCGTTGAAACTTGCAAATAAAAAACTGAAAGTACAAGTGCTGCAGAAAAATAATTAAATATATGCATTATATCTGAAAATTGCAAAAACTAAAATAAAAATTCAATTGATTATAAACGAATCCATTTATTTCACTATTCCACTATTTTCATTTTGTATTCTTGTAAATTGCACGTGTTCATAGTCATCGTTCCTTTTCAATTTATTTTAATACTTGGACTGAAAATAGTAATTGTTGACGATATGTTTGTACCACGTTATAATTAGACTGCTGATTTGAAATAAAGGTAACATAAGCTAATTTAAACGTTTCTTCCGCACATGATTTTATAATTTTACATCTAAATGATTTCTGGATTGAAAAAACCTAATTTTTCCTTCGAGCCTGAGTTTTCTCTTAGAGCACCCGCTGAATTTGAAAAATTCGGGTCGAAAATACGCTTCAAACGGTGATATCTTGACTCGTATTTTTCCCGGCGAAGAAATATAGCAGTTCCGCGAATAACGGCGTCAAGAGAAAAGAGAGGCTAAAAAAATCAGAGCTCGAAACTTCCCGGGACGTGAAACGGCAAATATTATAACTAACATCTCGCAGGAGAGAAGAAATCCGCCACACTTTTCGCTCGTTTCACGTGTGATATATTGCGAAGCCAACGTGAGATCGAACCCTCCATAAATTATCCGTGGTTTGCTCCCGAAGCTTTCCAGCAGATGCAAGCTACTTGGGAAATCTTTCGGTTGTTCTTTACGGTTGACCACAGCTGCTTCCGTAGAGTTGCTCGGAAAGTACCGATACTATTAACGCCCGGAGTGAAGAAATCTTTTGTTCCTATCGGAAAACGATTTCGCTCTGCCAGATAATTATTTTCTTACCGATTCTAATTGACCGCGGAAAAAGCTGGACTACACGTATACATTCAGTGGCATTCCTCGAGTTGTCAGTCAGGCCAAGCAACAAATAGATTTACTACAATAATAAAATGTATATAAAAAATTTCTTTACTTTAATTTTTGAAAAACCAAAATAAGGGAATAATTTCTCTCACTCGAAGCAAGATTGCTTGCGGTAAAAACGAAGTACAGTAAAGCCTCGATCTAAGCCGAACGGAGCTACACGGTCTTAGTTAGTTCGCCTATCTTCTCCACTGGGAGGCATACTCCGCGAGGGCCCGCGAAGCTCGAGGCTCCGAAAATAAGTGTAATTAATACAGGCACGGTAATTAGGCCCCTCGCCCTTGTAAGCGAGACGAATTACTTATTCCACCCTCTGAGTGAATAGGGGCTCTTGCAGGTGGGCATGCATTAACCTGTGATCAGCGAAAGAACGCGATTCGAAGCGAGCTCCGTTGGAAAAAGCATGATCGCGTTATTATCTTTCGCCGTTCCCCGATGGGGCCTCCTTTTTCCCTGTTGCGAGGAGAACAAACGACGCTTTTAAGGAGAATGCCCTTCTCGCGTGAGATTCTCCCCTCGAGTGAGAGAATATTGTTACTGCGAGACCCCTTTGTGCCAGTGGAAATTGTTTTGGAGTCGGGTTATTCCGAAGTTGAACGAAGTTAATTGGTTCGCGGTTCGACGAGAAGTTGCTCACTTTCCTGCGAGGAGACCAACTTTAAGGACGGCCAGCGATTATTTTCCTGTTAGGCCAAGCGAAACCCTATCAGCCAATCGCCTCTTTTCGTTTGCGGTTTCACGGGACACCACGCACAATTAGTGTATTGACGCTCGATGATTTCGTGAACTTTTACGGGAATTATTCAACTTTATTTCTTTGAGTGTAGAAAAAAAATATGCTGGGTCAAAATAGACCCGGGAACCGTCATCCAAAGATTACGAATTTTCTAATGACAATAATACTAATTTACCATGAAAAAAGAACAACACGAAAGCGAATACTTGGATTCTTTTAATGACTACTCGCTGGAAATAATGTTCGTATGTTTAGAAAAAATGTTACTGAAAAGATCAACAAATTTGAAAGGGGGTACTGCGAGTTGAATAATCTGCATGCTTCTATGTATGTGTAGAGATCAGCTGTTCAGAAAAGTTAGGATCCCCCACAGAGTTAAAAATAGTTTTTTACACCTCTAAAAGTCATTAACAAACTTTTTAACACAAATTTAGTAGCGTGTGCTTGGTTTGTTGTACGTTGAACGATAATTTGTGTACAACACGAGTGAAATCAACAGAATGTTCTTTCTTTAAATAACCATAGCAAAATAATAAAAGACTTGCGAAATAAACCGTGTAAAGTTCATTAACATTTTAGTCGTTGACTTTTTTTATTTTTGTACTTCTACTAATTTTCTTATGATATATGCACACAATTTATTTTAATGGAACAGTGCTATTCTGTGTTAAAAAATATTGTTATAGAATGTCATCAAAAAGATGTAGAGTCACGCTCGATATGCAAATACCTGGGAAGAAAATTGATATCGAAACACGACGTGGGAGTTCATCGGGTTAATGGAAAACCATATAAAACCAAATAAGATTAAATAACCTACCATCACTGGTCGAATAACTGGTGTCACATTTTTTATTTTACAACTATCGAACGTCGAGCAAGGATGTATGGATACTTTAAAAACGCACAAAATTGTCATTTTTATCGGGCAACACATACCAGTAATTACTACTGTTAATAATGCGCAGATTTATTTTATAATTATCAAAATTATAGAAATGATTGAATAACTTTCTTTTTTAAACACACATTGTAATTGCTCAAAATGTAAATGGTTTAAAGCAATAATAAATAAATTGTTAATGTTTTGTCATTTTTACAGGTAAAACATTCCAGTGACTCTTATCGATAACGCCGGGCGAGTCACCTATTAAAAATATAAAGTTTCCTTGCTGAAACAATTTTGCTGCTCTAAATTTCAAAGGTGTCACTATAAGGCACTTCAGCCTCGTCAAGGTGCTTCTTAGTTGACACTGAAATACTGCTTATATGAAAATGCTTGGCATAAGCTTATCCGGAATTACAGGGAATAGCGTCTGCGATGTTCCCAGTTCGCGCTTACGGAGAGTTATCTACTATAGCTGGTCCAGTAAGCATTCACAATAATTTCCTTCAATTTTCTGCCCCCGTTGACGGGCACACGGAAGTTTGCTTTCACACGTTCCTGAACTTATGGTTTATTTGCTGGGAGACTTGTTTTCTCACGATAAATTGTCAAAAATAGGGTTGAACCATTCACCGACCTTGTTCATATTTTCCAAGGAAATATTCAGTATTTCAAAATTAATACTCCGCGAAATACCTCACATTTTTATAACGTGTTTTAACGATAGTGTAAATTCTTTCCTAGTGTATTTTCAATATTAAATATCAGTAGCATACTCTAGCACAGAGCTTTTCACCTCCTGCCCGTACGGGCAGCGATTCCCTGGGCATACACAGAACAGAGCCACGCCCCTGCGGGCAAGTCTCCACATATTTGTCACACGCATTGTCACAACTACGTGGCACGCTGCGGTTTGCTACGGCTTACCCCCACTCCACTAAATCACTTGCCCTGTGACCGCGGGCATCGGCGGGCGCCCTTGCCCGCGTATAAGCATATTAAACAGCTCTATTAAAAATTATATAACCATCAAATAGCAACAATAATAAAATATGATACAAAATAATATTACGAGTCGTCTAACTACCTGCTTAATAATATTATTAGTGAAATGTCTTTAAGAGTTGAAGAATATTGTTATTAATCTAACAGTGAAAAGTTATTATACGTACATTTGATTACATTAATAGTACATTTAGTTTTTAAATGCATTTTTAAATTGGTATATTATTAACTTTGAACGTTCTAAAGCTTTCTGCGATAAAAACGATCTTGAATCTAATCACTGTTTAATAATGAACGCATTTAGAAAGACTTTCTTCCGCCGCAGGGGGAGGTCGCAAGGTCCTTAAAGCAGTTTTGGATAGCACTTTCTGGAATGCTGCCCAACTGCACTGTCACAGCTGCTTGAATGGTTTCGATCTTAGTATAACGGTGGCCTTTTAGTACACGTTTCATTCGGAAGCAAAAAGAAAAAATGCATAATGATAAATGAGGAGAACTAATTAATTAAATTTCGATAGCTTAAACGAAACTCGGACGCTCCGAATTTATTGATAAATTATCCTGAAGGATTTACGACGCAATCCCAAGCCACTGTTCCAGTGTAAACGTTCCTAAGCTAATTAATACCGACTGAAATATTTAAAAAATACAGTTTGACGATGTCGAATAGAAAGCAATATGACAATCGTAACAATGTTGTGTTTAGCTGTTTAAAATATCAATATAGGAATTAATGCGGTGCTGCTTGAAAATTAAATTTCGATGGCTTAACAAATGATGAATAATTAAGATTAACAAATTATCGCTGCTTTTATAATAATAGAATTGCTGATTTTGTAATAAATTATCGGTTTATTATCACTGTGTCAACTTAAATTAAGTTAATTAATATCAACGTAAATATTAACAAAATGCAGTGAAGGATATCGAATAGAAAACAATAAAAAGAATAAACATTTTCTTTAACAGTTTCAGATGATCAATATAGGAATTAATGTGGCGCCATACGAAAATTTTAATGGCGTTTCCAGGCTTCCGTGCGTTTATTTTAAGCGCTTATGTTTCTGCGCTTTCAACTGAATGCGAGCGAACGTGGCAGCGTGAAAGGACTAAAGAGGTTTTATGGATAATAATTTAAAGCTTTTATTTTTCAATGTTGCAGTTCTAGTCGCCGAAAGGGTACTATTAACCGCGTTCATTTTTCTTTTGTCGTAGTCGCATTCCATTCATTTGACTTCACTCTAACAACTGACGACACCGTGATTACCTCGCTATATGCGATCGCGATAAATTAGGTCACTTGAGGTTGTAACTTTTGACATACTATACTCAGTAATACCGCCATTTTATACTTTTCTACTCCTGTCGTGTACAAATAAATAAACTCTCTCTGTGTGCGTGCCCTGAAATACGAGTCAACAGAGTACAAAAGTGAAACTGGTGTTTTATGCAGTTCCGTGTACTTTTGTGCAGCCGAACTACGGCAAGTATTCATTAAACAATTATTTGACGTTTGTCCATCTGCGGCCGTTTATAGTCATTATAAAATCAATTCATTCTAAAGATAGACGATCGAACGCGCCCAGTTATAATCCTGCGTGAAATATGAAATTCCCACTGACTAAAAGTAATAGAATACAAGCAGTGTTCCATCAACTTTAATCGAACCTAGTGCACTTGTCTCCTTAATGTATGCAACACTGTTAGTGTTAACTAAAAATTACCAGGCAGTCCTCGATCTTTCACAAATTTTTGCAGTCGATTCACCGAGCATTAGCAGCTTTTTGAAAAATAAAACCCCGAATGCTGTGACAATGCGTGTCACGAATGCATGCAGCATTGCCCGCATGGGCGTGGCTTCGCGCCCGCATGGGCGTGGCTTCGTGCCCGCAGGGGCGTGGCTTCCCAGCGTGTAAACACAGGGCAAGAAAATCGCTGCCCCTAGGGGCAGAAACTGAACGGCTCTGCTTTAGCAGATTATTATAACAATTTAAGTGGCATGTTTTCGGAAATGACCAAATTTAGTGATTCAAAAAATGTTTGGAGTCATTGTACGAGCATATTTGAAAGCTATCCTGAGCAAAAGCTATTTGGAACAGACACTTCGCGTTCGTTCTATGGATGTTAATGTTCGCTGCTGGGTATATTTTTATGACAATTTCATTTTATCTCTCGAAGCACAGAACTCGACTTTGTCCGAAGCTTTGTATATTCGATTTTTGGAATTCTTAGGCGAGCTCCACTTTTCTATTTTAGCAACGATTTTCTTAAATAAGTTCCCTCTCTTTTCTTTAAATGGGTTAAGACCAACGAGGTCTCAGGTGAGGAGAAGAATCTTACCTAACAGTATGGCAGTACTTCCTTGGCTTAAGATGAACGTAATTGAAAATCTTAGGAGCGAGGTTCCTCGACATCGTTGTTAAATATTACGGGTTCTTTAAACATGGTTTCAGTGTTATTATTTCAATGATAATTCTATCGAATTTTCTTGATCTCCTAATTTTTAGGTGTTGGTCCACTCTTTAGCGAGGAAACATTTTCTTAAAGTTACGAAAGAGCTCCGGGAACAAAGGAAAGTGATGACTGTACCATTAAAAATAAACCAAAAATGTCATGTGAAGCCTTTCGTATGGGGTTCTGAAAAATGGGGAATAAAATAGGATTGGTGTTTGTTTCTTCTAAGACTTCCGCCATCTTTCCGAAAACTATGAAATCTAAAAATACGTTTGCGTTCTCAGCTTGTACCATCCATGTGCATATGGTGGTTATTTTTTTTCTTGCCGTTGTGATTGTGCCTTTCTACACTTTTGAAACTTACAATTCTGTGTATTAATCAATTGGACCACAGTGTCTCAATCTTTATTGATGGTTAGCGGCCATTTTGAAATTTTCTTTCTGCCACGTCCAAACTGGTACAATATTTTCAAAATTCTAAAAGATTACAATAAAGAAAAATACTGTGCAGTTTAGAAATTAAAATTATTAGGAAGTAACTTGTAAAAAGTTTTAGGCCTAGATGGAGACACCATCATGTTCAACTTCTAGGCAGGTCGAATGGAAAAACAGATCTCTTCTTTCGAAAAATAGCTAGACCTCGTGCAGAGCAAGAAGAATCGAAAGAAAACCACCTTATACCGTTGAAGAAACAAAGATTCGTGGAAAGAAGACGGTGAAGATGTTGAATGGATTTTCTGCGGCCATTTATTCCCTGAATCCACACAAGAATGCCGGGGAAAAAGACGTTGTCCGTGTCTGTGACGTGTGCAAATATTTTGTCCCGTGTACGGTGCAAGGTGAAGCATTCTCACCGTTCACAAAATAATTTTACGAATTTTGTGTTTGAAAATTTATCGCAGTGTCCCTACATTTTCACACGATTGATTAATCTACTAATCGTCAACACATTCCTCCGAAATGGAAGTCCTAGAATTTTCTAAGCAACGCTCTCATTCAATCAGCGTCTTTTAATTAATGCTTAATTAGTGCTTCCTGCTAAAAGCCCACGTATCGTAATTAAATGTCGCGATCGAGTTTGCCGAATCAAACTTGAAATCACGATTGCGCTCGGCTGCAGGAAACTGCGTAAGACGCGTCGAATGACGTCAGTAGAAGTTGCCATTATGACTTGCCATGCTGTGCATCAGTCTCACAATTAGACCACCGTGGTATCATAAAGCCATGCTGTAATGGGTGCTCTTATCTAATGAAACTGTCGCTGCGTTGAATCGCGACTAGGCGTTGGATCATTCGTGTCGCGATGTTTCACTGTTTTCACGGAGGATTGAACGTAACTAACAGTAAGCGCCATCTTCAATTCTTCATGGTGCTTCAGCGTACAATGCGATGTTAACAATTTATTACGTTTAAAAATTGTTTTACCGTGTACTCGAATAAAATGAATTTTCGGATTTTTAAATCATCTTCGTTTACAGTAGGTTTACTAAAAATGGATATTTTACAGTACTCTGTCAAAATTACAAAAATGTACCTATCCAAATTTTTAGCCACTTTTTTAATAATATATGCTCGAAAGAATACATTTTTTTTTCGTTACAATCTCGATAATCGTAAATTAAAAACATTGGGACTCGCCAATTTTAATCGGACATGAATTACCAATAATAATGACTGCTAGTAATTTTACAGGAAATTATTAGCTCGTGTGCTAACACCGTTATTGAACAATTATGCACACATGTTTTATTATTTAAATCAATTACGCCGAGGACGTTCGAACACGTCGATCAAACGATAATGACGGTAAATATCATCGAATTGGGCTGAGAATTATGCATGATCTACGGGTGGAGAGAAAAAAATAGTAAGGAAAAATAGGAAGTGGTAAAAGATACTGTTTCTGTGAACTAGACTTCAGATTTTTCGATTGTTAGCGAAAAATATAATATTCAGCTCCTGTGTCTTGCAATTGATGCACAAACTTTTTATCTTGGATGAAGGTCTAATTATAACATTTTTATTTCTTCGTAACGCAAATTCCTTTCTTCGTATTTTTATCAATATTTTGTTTGTGTTATCGAATTCAGGTCTGCGAATAATGCGGAAACGCTTCCTCCTATTTTCTGCTGAGCCTTTTGTTTACTATATGTATATTTCAGCACGTAAACCGCATCCTCTTCCCCGTCTAAAACTATGCTCTTCTAGGTAGAAAGTTTTTTCAGTTTTTTTAGCAGTTTTTTGTTTAAAATATGCACTTATTCTCTGTACATCTCTATATTTTTACGAGTTCCACCATTTTCCCTCGACTTTTGGCTTTATGTTTCTATTTGATTTTCGTACTGTAGCAATACTGAAAAACAAAACTTTGAAGCTATTTTTCCGGTAGCCAGTTCATGTTTATATTTTTACTAGTTTCGATATAAAATTAATGATTAAATAGACGGAAGCAAAAAATGAGTTATTATTATATTGTGAATTTCATGCATCTATTTTATACGTGGCTGATTAAAGTTTAATACTGCCACATAGTTGGCCAAGTTTAATGAGCTTTCAATTTTATTTAGAAGCCAATAAAACCCTCGGTAGAGTGCAAAAATTCGACTATATTACGGTTTCCGCAAACGTTCCATAAAAGTTTTTATTACCATAAATAGTTATAACCATCTCACTTGATTTATACATTTCAGTACATTTTTCAAGTCTCTCCATAATTATTGTGCATTACAATAAATTAATAATTATTCTTAGAATTAGTAACTATTAAATTATCAATGAAATAATATGAAGACTGCGCAGTATAATAACTATTTAAGTGATGTAATCACCCAAAAGCAGATTACAAATGATTTAACATTCCTTCTACAATTTAGATCTCCCAACAGCTAATTAATTAAATTATTTAAATGATTAACAATAACATTAAAATGAAGCTATTAGCTACGTTAAGGATTATTATTACATCACGTTGCGATTATGAACTCACTGTTGGCCGATCCATTACTGTCCACCACACTTTCTGCGAAAAAGTTCCCCTAGGACCAAGAAACTTAAAGCCACTTAAGGAATCAAAAACTTCTGCGAGTCTGGATTAGGCTTGGGTTAGGTGTCGCGAAGAATGACCATTTTTCTCTCGTTTCCGTCAGAAATTACGCCCCTGCTATTCTATAAATATAAGAACATAAGCATCGTAAATAATTAAAATGATTATTTCTTGATATATTGAAAGAAAAAATTTTTATTTTGTAACGAGATCCACGTGACGACTGGCAGCGAAATTATTAAATAAAGTAAAATTGACATCGTTGTAACACGTGGCCTATATGTTCCTTCAAGGTAGATTTGCTGTACATCCTTCTTGTTTAAGTGGAATCTGAGCATCATCGATATATTCACACTTCACCGTTCCGTATAACAGGCGGCAATGAAAAGTTTACCCGGCATTCATGATTTAGTGCACACCGTAGTTAAAAATAATTAAACGCCGCCTGATCGATAATGCAAGGGGACGTGTAATGAATGCAGGGGCGGCCATCAAAATTCTTGGACCTATTAGAACACAATGCAATGTCGAGGTTTTATCTTTTTACGCCGCGTTCGATATATCGGACACGGTTAATTTCACTAATTGGCGACATCCAAGCAAATTTTCCGGCTACACGATCCCGGTAATCTTGTTTCAAAACAATTACGCGTGATTATAGTCATTATTATATTCGTCGAGCTGGGAGCTTCGCGCACTATAACCAACAAATAGTTTAATACACAGCAAATAGCCCGTCGTTTAATCTCGCGAGATCACGGTAATGTTTAAATAATTCGTCTATTTCCGCTGATTTCTCAATTTTAACAATACATTAATCGTTTAGACTGAGAACAAAAAAAATGCAATGCAATTTGTGGTGCACCAACAAAACTATAAAACTATAAAATAAAAGTATATTTTATCAGCATGAGACTTAATACAAATGTATTCATTTTAAGGTAAAAATACTGTATCAAATATACTAACCAAACAACATCTTTACTTTCCCAAATAAAATTCCCCGAACATTGAATATTTCGTAAATAAATTGTGCGTTATTAATACTTCCGCGAATAGGTTATAACCGGGAATATCGGATTTTATGGCGAAGTAATAGCTGACGCAGAAAACAGGAACCGACGAATTCCAGGACTATTTGAAATTTGTTGAATATTTTTGTTTTTCCCGAAAGTTGTGCCAACGCGCCGGATCCGTTCAGAACTTCCGCAAAAATCTATATTAACGTGCAGTTTATAGTTTTGCGAATAAATATAAATACCTGCATTCCGTTTCGAAATGAAATGCGGCTTAAAATTCCAGTGGGTACAACGTTTCCATGAAAAAGTTAATTTGTTCAAATAATTACATCTGCAGGAACTCATGATTATACCATGCGAGCTTCAATTTAAAAATATACACTATTTCCTTATTTGCAAGTGATAATTAATCGTAAAATTTTATAAAATAGCTGCTTCCATGTGTTGTTATTGATTGGTATTGTCAGAAGTCATTAAAGAAGTAAGTTTCAAAATATATTAAACGTAATAAACGTTCTACAGTAAAGCCTCGATCTAAGTCGAACGGAGCTACACGATCTTAGTCGGTTAGCCTATCCCCTCCACTGGAGTGTATACGACGCGAGAGGCTAAGAGCTCGAGGCTCTATGTAAATTTGCAAATTTATTTAACAGAAGCTTAAGGGCGAAGTAATCTCACGGCACGTGATAGTACATATATTGAACTCGACTCCAGCTAGTTGATCTAGGAGAGATCAGACTACAACGTTGACATTGTCATACAGATGGTACACAATTCTAATCCAATCTGTCTAATGTAAGCCCTATGTCAGACGATCAAGTATGCGAATTGGTAATAAGCTTCTAAGCCCATCTAGCATTAGCTTAAAACTAATCAAGAGATGCAGCAACCATGTTTCGCGAATTTTTGCAGAAGTTTATTATGTGCAATGAAAATCGCAGATGGGGTAAGTAATGATACTTAAGACGGTGATCGCTTAATCTCGTTAATTATTCTACTTCAATCTGTTCCAATTGAAGACATTTAAGTGATCGAATGTAAGGTCAATTAGATCAAATGGTCATCGAAAGATTGACAGTACGTATACGTTGTTATAAATCTTCTATTTTTACCAGTCATTTAAACGTTTATTTTGCAGTAAATTTATTTCTTACGAAACTGTTTATAAATATCCTCCTTGTGGTTAATCAGCATATATCTGGGTTCATGCGACGAACTTTCTAAAATTTAGTATAAAAGGATTAAAATTGAAGTTGTGTATGTACTAGAATAATGTTGTAGAATCGTTGATTTTCTGTTAAATAAACAAGTGAAGTATCTACTTGCAAACAATGTTTTCAGTTTTCTATGAATTAACATTTCAGCTTGTTTACGGTGCCTCCAGGATATTTTTGCAGTTTCCACGCATTCATGTTTACCTCCTGAACGCAATAAACAAACTGCTGCAGCTGTCTGGATTTTATTCAAATTAAAATAAGTTTATTAGTAACTCCTATATCTCTGTACAAAAATATAAATTTAACTAAACGACTGCAGTCTGATTGGCTTTTTAGGATCCGTGGGTCAGTTAATTTACCTGTACTTATCTACATGACCAATGCAATACAAATTTGGTATCTTATCGCTACGAACGAAGTATAAAATAATGAGTCGAATCACCATAAAGCTATAAATACGTCGACCGGTAAAAGTATAGTCTGATAAATTAGCTGTTTGTGGTACATGCTTGTGAATACGTTCCAAAAAATTGAATAGTAATTGCGGAATTAAATAGTAATTTTGTCACGAAAATTAGTTTGGATAACCAAATTCATACTATAAAACTTGAACGTTTTAATTTCAGTGTAATAATACTTTCTTTAAGGAGCATAAAGGATGTACAAACACTGCCTAATTAGAATCAAACATTTTTCATGGTAAACATCGAAGTTATATTTCCCTTTCACCTTTTTCTTCTTTTTGTTCGCCGCGCTCCTACTTTCTTCACAATCCTCTGGTACAGTACTAAATCTCGAACTGAAGCGTTGTACATATTATGTTTGCTCCGTTGGTATCTTGTTAGTTTAAGGTATGTATAATATTATCTCACTGGCGTGTACATAAGGACAGGGACTCTCAAACAAAACCGAGTATATATTATCTGAAATGTAAATCAAAAAGTATACATAAATACATGTACATCCACAGAAATTTCATAGTACGAAACGAATTTCATTAGCACACTAAAACTGAAACAATGAGTACCTCAAAACTTGAATTTAGTATTAAGATAAATATTAGAACTGCAAATTTGAGTGTGGAATTAAGAGAAATATTAATACTTCAAATTTAGTATTAAGAAAAATATTGTAAATTTACCACTTCCATGAATCTCTTACCAAAAATAAAGTTTTGAAACTAATTACATAAAGCAAAGAACAAAAATTTGAAATTTTGCGATAATAACAGGCCCGTGTTCAAAAAGGCGTAATATTTAAAAAATTTACCATTATGAACGTTTAATTATAGCAGCGATTCAATGAGAAACGGTGCAGTAGAGGAAAAATGATTTTGCGCACGTGTCTCGCGTTTCATAACGGACTTTATTCGTACGCAATATTAATATTAAATTCATCAGGAGTGTCGCATGTTACGCTTTGTGAAGCGTTTCAGTTATTTACATCGGTGGCAAAATCAATATTGTGCAGAACAGAAAACATGCCCGGTCTAACAAGCAGGCAGAGTGTCGCCCGATTCTCTCGAAAGTGAACGCGGCCCAACGCCATTATACACGGTGATGTTCGCGCAGCATCACCAGGGACCAGTTTTAAGCGTTTTCAACGATCGCGCCATGAAAACCATTGTATGGTTTGTCTGTTGCTGTAGAATTTTCGAGGGGCGCCCTCCAAACGCAAAACGGTCCATCCGATCGATACGACGATTCGAAACTAAAATTGGAGGGATGAATGAATAGCGCGAAATTTCCTGTAAATTATTTTCGTTACAGCCTCCACTCGTTCGACGGGAAAATTTTTTGGAAAAATTCGGGACCAAAATGTCGCTTAGGTCATTAGACTGCGGATCTTTGTGCAAGATAACAAGATAAGAAGTGGAATAGAAATTTATCTTCTTTCTTATTATGTTTAGCAGATTGAAAATAATATAATAGTATGTTTAAATTTTTCCTACTAATTTTTTTCATAAATCCAAAAATTACACCTATTAATTTTTGTCATAAATCCATCGAATCCGCAGTCTAGTGATTATCTAACAGGTGAAACACTTTTTGACAATTTTTCACTAATATTTCCAAATCTAATGAAGACTCTGCCCCCTCCATACCACTCCAGAAAATCTCATTCGTTGGTCAAACCGCACTGAAGCCCTCGTATGTCCAACAGATATTTTTGCACAACGGAGTTCTTGCCCCGGTAGAAAAATCACTGTAATTCCAGTTGTATAATTGTGAGCCAATAGCGTAGGAAGGTTGCGCAGAAATTGAAAAAGTTCGTGTGTTCTTTTTCGGTCGGCTTTTTTGCCGTGAAACGTTCGAACAGCGGCCGGGAAAACGTCAGCCCGCGCATTGTGTTGGATACGGTGCCGGGGTCAGTACAAAGGACAAGGCAGTTAGTCTTTGAAGGTTGCCGACTAATTTAACGGTTGAACCTCGCCAAGATACCTCGATCGATCATTAGGTGCGGAGACCAGCGGTTGTTGCGAGTGTGCTGCGGCTCGTTTGTACAACAATGTACATTGCGGAGGAACCCTGGTGGGTGTTAGAGTCGCCCGGACGGACATGGCCGTCGCAGTTCCAATTGCTTAGAAATACTCGCTGGGATCTCAATTCTCAGCAGAGGCTTAGAAAGTTGTTTCGCGTTCGCACGAGACTTGGGACCCGCGCTATGACGCCGTCGATAATTAATTTCACACGCGGACGCGACAACGCCGCTCGGCCAGGTTGCAACTGCGAAACTTCTGTAATTTGAAAGTTTTCATTATTTTTTACACTTTGCGGGATTTCTCGAAAATTTCATAGAAGTACCAAACTGAACGCTACAGAGCGAAAACAACCATTAAGGGCTCGGGATAGTATTCGGGATAGACTTTTTAATTAATAATTTCCATTCACAGCCTTCAGACACAGACTTAAGATCCGTCTTGGTCTTGATCCGACGGGTCTTAAGTCTGTGACTAAACTTGTCACATTTTTTGCTATGTATTATCGATATTATGAATTATGACGCCAGAAACATGCTTCAAGTTTTCGGCTTCATTTCTAGCTTTTTTTTTTCATTTCTAGATATTTTCTAGCGCGCGCTGCTCTCGATTTTATCTAGAAAACTCATCCAATGGCATAAAAATGCTTGGATTCAATTCAGTTCAATTCATTCAATTCAGATATCGTCAATTTTTGGCGTACTTCTAACGCTTACATCACCAAATATCTGCATAATCTCAGCAGCTCCTGACCAGCGCGCACTAAACTGAACCTTCCTCTTTCGAATGAGCCCTTTTCCAGCGACAAAATATTCTTATGTAAGGACGAAAAGTTGAGCCACGTAAAACCATTTTTTGATGGTAATGTAGTTACTCTACCTTATCGGGAATCTACCAAGACCGGGCCCTTAAGGATTAATCTACTGCACTACTATTTATTTTGCAGGCTATAGTGATTAGAAATTCTTCATCGTTCGGAATTTTATAGAAGAAAGAGGGTTTTTAAACATTTCTTTTCGGTCCACCAGGTTGGAAACACCCCTTAGAAATTAATACGACTTTTTTCGATATATACCTCTTGTAAGATTGAAAACTGTGTTACGTATAAAAATTGTTATAATAAGAAGGAAACACCTTTTATAAAACTGTGCAATGGAATTGTTAATAATTTGTGTTTTCAAATTTTCAAGGGACTTCAATCGAAGCATCGGACAGTTTCTTTCTGGTTCTTCGGGGTGAAAACATCTCTTCAATATTAACGCTCGCTTTCCTATTTCACTCTGTATACCTCGAGAACTCTACACAATGAGATTGTTAGGAATAAAAAATTGAATGACTTTGTATTTGACAAAAATGTTCGATCGAATTATTAGAAATTGTTTTAATATTTTAACAATTAGTTTCTTTTATGCCACTTTTTTTTATGTCTTTTTAAAAATATTGGGAATCTTTTCATTGTTTTTTGAAATATTCATTATTATACCAAAAAGTATCACTGTGTTGTTTTTAACATTATCTTTTATCACATTTCCTTCAATATTGCGTCTTCGTGCATGTATAAAAATATTCTACAATAAAGGGAACATATTGCAGCATTCCTCTTTAACTCGATTTTCTTTTTTCGCATGTGTAGCAAATCGTTCGAATAAACTTCCAGAAATGCATATTTTCTACCTTCAAAGATCGGGAAAAGAGCATGCAAATAGAAAACGTTACATTTAACCGTATGAAAAAATAAATAACAGAGGCAATAATTTTTGACTATGAAAATTGAGAATTTCTAAAGGAATTTTTACAACTCAATTGCTCGGTTACTTTGTTCTGGGACCAGCTGTCATCGAGCGCTAACTTGTTAAAATCGCTCAGATTTAAGCACGCATAAGTTTTGAACCAGTGAATTCCTGGCTTTAAAGCTTCGATTTTTGGCATTTTGTCGTCAAGATGTACAGGATTATATAGTGAAGACTTAAAAATTTCTGGGTTGCCAAGGTGAAGTTTAAACTCTTACAGTTAACAGCCAACTCGAGTATACAGAATTTTAAATAATCTATCAAAGTTAAAATTGTTTCACTTTTCTGCTTTCTCTGTCAACGAGCTTATTAAAATTTCGTGTACAATACAGACAATTATCGCAGCAACTTTTTTGACACATTTCTTACCATTTCCGTCGTATTTAGACACGAATAAACCCTGGCAAGGACCCTAATGAGTATATTTAATTGAAACGGGAATTCTCCGGGCTACAGAGACACAGGAAATGAGACACGGTAACTTTTCAATGGCCAACGGGCAAAACGACAAACATGTGAATGGAAATCAATATCACTCCCTCGAAGACAGAAACAAAAACACAACAAAAGAGATGAAAGAGACGTCGAAATGTGAAATATGGGTGCCTGGAATGCTTTTAACGCCTTTAGAATCTATAGCTGAAGCATATTGTTGCAGAAATGAAATTATGTCAAGAAAATTTGCTATCAATTGCAAATCGAAAGGAAAGTGTTTTTTACCGAATAAAGTTGTCTTTTTCATTTATCAATCGACATTGCACGAAGAAAATGCAATTTTGTAGAAAAAGTCCGTAACTCAATAGTCTTGGGTCGACTTCTTCGCTGTGACACAATTATTAACCATTATCTGATATTGTGAAAATGCAGGACGACACTAAATGATATTAAAAAAGTGGTTCTCGGTAATACACTTAAAATAAATTTTAAAACTACGTATTTAAAAACATGCATTACTGTAACAAATGCACAAAAGCCAATAAAAAGAAAACTTTGAATGTATTAGGACTGATGTCAAATTTCTACAATTTACGAATATACATTTAAAAAGTACAAGTAATTTTAATAGAAATATCTAGAGATTTTCATATATGTTAGATATACTGAACGCAATAAATCAATATTTTTTTTAAGTATAATATGTTTGAAGAGGTAAAATTAACTTTTACCTTCAACCTATTCCTGCTATCATAGACTTTTTTGCAATATTTACACTAGGCATCTCCCATATATTATCTTAGACACATTTTAAACTAGTATCGACTATTTTGTAAACAATTTATTAACATCTTAGAAACGTTAAGAATTTAATTGCATACTACCAAGTAGTCGAGTAAATTCACATTAAATGATACATAAACTTACTATTTGTCTAAATCAATATTACAACTTTTAAAATTCTAATTTAAAAAATTTTTTAAATCTACTTCTCGAGGTCAGTGACCTACAGAAAACTTGAATTTAAGCAATCAGTTCGATTGTATCTTGTAATATCATAATTTTTGTGGTTGTCTTGTGAACACAATGGTTTTTTAAAAAGTGTTTTGGAAGATTCTCTTTCTGCGAAATAAGCATAATTTTGCGCTTTCTGATCCTTAGCTCCAACGAAATGCCACTTAATTCCCCTATATTACAGTACCGTGAATCGCAGTTAATGGCGTTGACTGCTTTATCTCCATTATGGGGATTAGCATAATTATCAGCATGGCAGGCTATTCGTGCGTTACGTTTGGTGTAAACCTGATTGACGAAGAACGTCAATCAACCGTCTCTCTTGCATCCCAATTTCGGCCACGTCCGATGGTCAGAATAATTATTTTCTATTGTCAATCTTAACTCTCCAATTGCAGGAGTATTAACCCCAACCAATGTGAAAAACTCTCCCATAATTGTACGAATTGTTTATTACCCACGGAAACAGTTAGAAACGATCCATATATCAAATACTATACATTTTTACATTAATTAAATTGTACATTTGTTTTATTATCCATAGACATGGTAAGAAATGACCATAAATCGAATAGTTTAAATTTCTATACTAATCAACCTAAAATGAAACTACAAAATTTCATAAAACAATTTTAATGCATACAATTTACTAAACTAATTATTCAATCAGCAATCACAATGTCACACAGCCATGCTTAATATTCATTATTGCTTTATTACCTGCGAAAGCAAAGATATTCATGTATTGGGCTAATTAGTCAGCTCTAATGAAAAGTTAATCACAAACTAATATGCTATTTCATAATTGGGTCGTTCTAATTTATTTTCTATTATCTCTTATTTTTTATTGCGCAGTCTAACAATGGTGCATCGCTGTAAAAATGGAAAGTTGTTTCCACAACGAACATTATTATTCGATAACATGAACGATAAAATCTGTACAGTACGTCACTGTAGAACTTCGCTAAACTTTTTACTTAAATGTTTCCTTCAAAACTTGCATCTGCCATAAACCTGTGCAGTTTAATTCTAATTGATCTACAACAGCACAATTACACCGAAGTACTCGCGAAGAGCAGAAGGATATAAATGGAATTCAGAAGCGTCCGAGATTATGGAAATAATTGAAAGCTAAAAACGTCAATCCAAATAAACCTCCGACGATCTTCACGAAAATGCTGTTCTCCAAAATCATAAATATTTTTCCGCGGTAGAACTACTTACTTCCAGGTTACACATACGTCTAATGACTGAAGCAACTGGTCACTGGTCTCCACAAATAGCTCCTTTGAAGTGGCTCTTTGTTTGAATTACATTTGAAGCAATGTTTTGAAGGGTTGATTTGATGGCCTCTCGTTCACGTTGACGACTTGCTTATGCTCGTGAGAACACTACTCTGAAAATGATTCAAACCAAAACTCTTACCTGCCAAAAATGCTGAAAATCGCATCTTTACACACCCATAACTTTCGGACTAGTGATCTCCTAGGATTGAAACTGGGATTTTTTGAGTTTTCTCGCCAAAATCTACAGGATTACATAAAAAAAGGTTAAAAATTTCTGGTTTTTTGAGATGAAATTTAACCAAAATGTGCACTGACGGCAAAAAATAGGAGAAAACCTTGAAATTTCTTTCATTCCTTAATTATTTTAATGAGTAACAAGTACTGTAATCGTATTCTTAAATTCCTCTGTGGTTATGACAGGTTTGTTTGACATTTTAACCTTAAATGAATGAAATCTCTAACGATAATATAGATGGATGAACCTCATAACACATTCGACAAAGTGTCGATATCGACGAGTTTCTTGCTTGAACTTGATTGAAGGGCAGCCTGCCCAGTGTAAAATAAGGTAGAAGGAGTAATAGGAGCCGAGCGCACAGATGTGCTTCATTAACTACGTAGATGGAACTGCTACTTTTTAATATTTTCTAAGACCAGCGCTCTCGAAGTAATAATACTAATATCGACCAGAGCGGGGCGGCGAAGCGCCGGGGAAATTAGAAAATTGAAGCGAGCCAGCCTGCCGCCTTGACAGAACAAGTTTATAAAGAGTGGTTAATGTAATTTGAGATCCCCTGAATAGAGTTAAATTATATTCCACGTCTTTATATAAGATTGCGTGGATAATTTATGATTTATGACTTCGGCGGGTCGTAGATTGTGGATTTAATGCGCTCTTGTCATACGCACGTAGCGTAATCTAATAATGGATATTGTAAAGTATGGCACACCAAAAGCTTTGATCAAGAATCGAGAATGCTCTCACTTCATTTTTAATATTCCATGTTTTTCTTAAATTACTAAAGGAATGGTACAGTCATTAAAAAATTTATTAACTGGCTTCCATTCGTTGAAGTATTAATATAAAAATTTCGTTTCGTTCTTATTTCTTATATCAGCTATTGTATGTAGCTGGATTTAAATAAGTGAGAAACGAAAACGTTTACATTTTAATATTTAAAAAAAAATAATAATAATTAACGTGTTCGATCTTCGTGCGCAGTTCATAAAAATGGTCTGCAGAGTATCAGTTGAATTTCCCGTGATACGATGGATCGCGGTATTAAGAAGAAATCCCCGTTCTCGTTTGCAACCGGATGAGTAATTAAACTCGGCGCGTACCGACCATTTTCTTTCGCGATGATTTGTTAAGTTTCCGAAAAGTTAGATTGCAGCCTCCGAATTGAGAGTGTATCGGCTACCAGAGCGAAAGCGGAATGCAATCGAGCAGGGTAATTAAGCAAAGGTGGTCTTCGCACAGAACGAAATTCCAGTTTGGATGGTTAATTTATTCTCGGGTGTGAACGACTCGCAATCTCAATTATTCCGCGTTTCGTTAATTACTCGTCATTTCTCATGCAATTTTTCCTCTCTCGTTTGTCGGTTCGCTCTTTTTCCCGCTCTTACGATTAATTGCTCGCAGTCTACTTTCTTTCAAAATATTGAACAGAGCTGCCCCGTTCGTTGATCGAACACCTCCGCCAAGAAGATTAATCAACCGAATCGATATGACGGTAAATTTAGTATGCTTCGGGCTAGATTCAAAACCTGCGAAACTGTGAAAAATCCAATTAAAACCGAGCACTTTGTCAAGCTAATTGTTGGGTCGATGAGGAATGGAGCAATTTTTAAACGTGCGCAGAATTATGGAAAGAAAAAGACATTTTCTAATTGATTTAATGCAATTCACTGGAAATTTCTTTCTAACTTAATATTACCGTAAAAAATATAAGAAAATATATTAATCACACTTTGAGAATTATAGTGTAGGAGTGCAAGGTTGGTATAATACCGCGGATATTAATTTCATACAACGTTGACAATTAGGGCGTAGAGGTGCAAGGGTTTGGTATAAGCAGTAGAAATACTATAAAATTGTTAGTTTTCAGGATAGGGGGGAAAATTGAAAAATTAAGTTATTTAAAATCCTACAATATGAACATTTCCTGGCTGCAATCTCTATTAAATCTCGCAGCTTCCTGGTCCCCCGAGTCTCGCGAAAAAACACAAAGGCCTTCAGGGCCAGCTACAGTAAATTCGCCGGGATTCTTGACCTCGAGGCGGAGACACTAATTCAATTACCCGGCGCTGCGAGCGACAAAGTGACCGACAAATTCTCCAAGGTGTCCCGGCAACTGCCGGCAAAACAGCTAAAATCGTTAGCCCACGTTTCGCACGTAAATCTCGACCAGTTGTCGTCGACGACAGCGTAAAGGAGATTCGAACAGTCGGAGGCAGAAAGAGAGATTTTTCGACATTTCGCGATGTAGCAGCACCGACGCGACGCGGCGACACTTCGTCGCCACGGGATAAACGCTGCGAATCACGAGCCATAATTTAGTAAGCTTCTTAGGCGAACGACGGAACGGTGCACGACGGTGCACGTGCACCTTATTTACCAGTTGCCAGCCGGGCTGGGCTGGTGACCGATAAACGCGGCACAATTCAAATGGAACTTCCGGCTTCGTTTGTTCTGCACAACGGCCATTCGAATCCGTTCTTTCGCCTCGGCTGCTCCGTTTAATGTCAATCGGCGTTTCTAAGACCTATGTTTACCATCTTCGAGAACGGCTAATGCTGTTTCATCTTTATAATAATTGTTGCTCCAACTCTGATCGGAATTGTCAGGTTGGCGCAAATGTAATTGCGGGGTTTTTGTTCTTGAATTTCCATTGGTCTTGGTCACTACAGTGTCTACTCGATAATTGTCCAAAACACGGGTCTGACCAGGGACAATTATCGGCTAGAAGATACTGGTCTTTGATCCACTGCCGAAAGTAGAAAGGGACAGCAGGGTCTACAGGTGTAAAAGGTTCGGGTGTATTTGTGTGAGACCAGGAGACCAATACTAATCCAATAAAAAAACTTCTTTATTTTTCATTATTTTTATGGCCCCCCACGGGACGTAGCCCGTGGTAGTGGGGATAGTTCTGAGACAACCATAAGCTAGATATTTGGGACATTTATCGTTTAGAGACGACCTTGAAATATGTTGTCAAGGTCATCGTTCTGAGCAAATTGCCTCTACACATGTTACCGACGCTTGGCCACAGTTGTTTTTAGATGTTCCCTTTTAATTGACCAAAGACGTGTTTTAGGGCAAAGTAGATGAAGTACAAAAAAGCATCGTTTCAATAAAAGTTATTAAATTATTTTTCAAGTAATGACGATTATATACCGTTGTCTGGTTCATAAACGTGCTTTGTGATACGGTTATATTTTTCAAATCCATTATTCTGTCTTTTGTACGTCCAAAATGTTCCGAATAACTACTCTGTATTTGACATTATACATATATACATTAGACGCGTATATGCACACGTATGTAGGTACGATGGGCGCGTACATCTCTTTATGTATGCCAATTGAAATACCGAAATAAATTCAGAGAGCTGGTTTAATCTACTGATTTGATTGCGTTTATATTAAATGTCCCCGATTGCAAAAATAAAATAAAAATTTCGGTAATGATACACACTAATTCTTCGTGAACAAGAGTTCTGTGAAATTGATTAAAAAACTTGCGAGTTTGCAGGAACGTGTAATTCGGTAACGAGATTGAAAGTACTACGGCTGACAACAAATTAGCCTGCAAGTACTTATGCAAATTTGAGTTTTTTCGGAACCTTTGCAGCGACAGCTATAAGCTCACCACGAGGGACAGTAATTAAAATCACGTATGCTGCGTATAAGTACTATACTTTCATGTCATGTTGCTCGCAAAAATACAGGAGAGTATTTCGTTAGTTTTTCATTAGTGACTTCCTTTTTTTTTATATACTTCGTGTTAAATGAATTTAACTATAGTTAATATAATTCTGCAGTAAAATAAATAATTTTTTTATTTCTGCGAGCCTTAATTGAAAATTTGTTACTTTATACCACGAATGCTGGCAGAATTTTAAAAGTAAATTAAAAAGTTGACCTCAGGGGATTTTTTGAAAGTTTTACTTTATACGAATATTCGTATCCTACTGAATGTTTTATTTTACACCATTCCAAAATTAAAAATTGAATGCATCTTCACAAAATGAAAACGTGATTCCAGTTTTGTGATCTAGAAAACAAATGTCATAACTGTACCATAAAGTTCATCTTCTAAAAGAAATAAAAACAAACGTCGCATTAGTTGTGCATATAGGAAATACTAATTTGTTTGTGTACCATATTATCTGCAAAAAAAATTGCAACTTGAAAGACTGCAGTAACTGACGTTTCATATTTTATACGCAAACTCGAAATTAATAACTCAATGCTTGTCTCATTTTTCGTTAATAAAATATTTCATTTGTACAGGATTACCAGACACGTATGAACGTTGTGATGTAATATGAAATGATCTGCTTCGAATTTCATCAGAATTTCATTTTCAATCAAGTTTCTGTTACATAAAACGACGTTTATTTACTTTAATCCTTTTCCCTTCGTTTTGATTGATTTGAACATGTACGCACGTCGCTTTTATTAATGAAACTTTATAGATCTGTTGAACAAAAGTAAATGTTATATTCTATTTTTAGCTTAAACATATCATGGAGTTACGTATATATGAATTATATGCACTTACTTTAATGAATGATATAATAATAATTCAATAATAAAAGGATAGAGAGTAAATAAACTTGCATTGGCAAGTGACATTATTAAAAATGCTACATTGTTAAAAAATAGGCACATGATTCCACAGAGAAAGATGATGTTAGCAGGTGAGAAAGAAAATTAAATTTTATAGTACATAATAGTATTTAATATAATACTACTATGTATAAAACTAATAAGAATTAAAATAATATTTAAAATGTAGAACAGGGTGAAAATTGAAAATATATAAAATAATACTAAAGCTAAATCTATAATGTAATATTCCTCCATGCGATTTCAAATGGAATACGAAGTCCGATACGCGTTTCGAGTGCAACAGGTAAACCGTCTGGCTACTGCTCGCTGTTTCTACTTATACTGGCCACAGACCGTGGAATGTTGTAATCTGTTTTCCATCGAGCTCACTGTGTTCTACTTGTCTGTGAACTACTGCGATAAAGACCAGTGATCCGAACATATTGTTAGTGCAGACGTACGAAAGTAAACTATCTGCAATAATTTAATATAAATGAAATCAATAATCCAAAATGTCATTTCCAACGGAATCGAAAATAGAATTGTAATAATAGTATTAAATGTATTAAAATAAATAAAAATGTATATCCTCTTCTAACAGCTTTAATCGATTGAAAATATAATATTTTCTATAATATTTCAATGTTTCACTAACTCAAAAAGTTAATAAAATGTTGCCAAATATGAACATTTATTGAATATTTTTAACTTATTCAAATGATTAGACGAAGAGATCCATATCTATTTAACTCCTGTTCCATACGATTGACTTGGAAAATTTTTATTTTGCATAAACATTCGTAGTCGATCTGTAATGTTCATAATGCTTTTGTCTTTCGGGAGCGAACTGCGCGTTCTCCCCACAAAAATAGAAGGAACCGTAGATCCGGGTATTATCGCATTCCGATCCGTAAATGAAATAGCTCGGATTCGTTCGTTTGTTTCATTCTCGGGTATCAACGGTCTGCCATGATTTATTTGGCATTGCGTGGAATCCGATTCTTATACGGCGTGGTCCCGGGCTCCTCTTCAGCGAGCAGTTTATGAGATATCTTTCTCGAGAAAAAGGAAGCCCCCGCAGTGACTTGTGCAACAAACAGCGATTTTATTAACGGCGACATTCCCGCGAAGAATGCGATCCACGCGATTCAAATGCGTCGTCGTCACAATCAAACGACATGAGCGAGTCGCAGCTCTCTCGCCGAGCAATTTATTTTTTCATTTCTCATTACCCGCCCGGGAGGGGAATTTAATTCGCACTTTTATTCCTTCGCGAACGCTCGCAGCAGTAAGAGGCTTTCGGGTTTGCAATTTTTTCGGTCGCGAACGAAGAAATAATCGCGCAAGAGGGATCGTGCGCCACGCCGACACCATTTCGAGAACTTTCTATCGCCGGAAGTGCGATTTTTCATCCGGGCGGTTCATAGTTGGAGAATTACTATAACTAGACGGATTTCGTGCGTTTATTGCATTCTTAACCCTCTAACAGCACGAAGAAATTTTGTTTAAATTTTAAATTAGTTTAAATTAGTTTACAAAATTTATAAAAGATTTTATAAATATCAGAGACATATATCGGCTAGAAGAGATTATTCTTTGTTACACTACCAAATGTAGAAAAGGACAGCGAAGCATGTCTACACGATGCATGTCCAAAATACGGGTCTACCCAGGGACATATATCGGATAGGAGACACTATTCTATGATACACTGCCGACCGTAGGACGGCGATCGAGGCCACTCCAGCTTCGACTTTTATCGGCTATATATTTGGGACATATATGGAGAAAACTTTTATCAATTGTTAATAAGATTATTCCGAAATACAAATAAAATTGAACCGAGCTAACCTTTTCTATAAATGATCAAAATAATTAGATAAATAAGCAATACGAATGAAAGCAGCAATATTTTATTCATATTCGAAATAATAGAATTGGAAATGTCTTTCGCGATGCAAACTGATATCTCCCGGTATTAATTGTCGTACATTTATTGCGACGCTGTTATAACTCGCATGAATTTGTCAAGTGAACCGTCGAACAATGAACAGGGATATGACAAAGTTTTATGTAGCTTCGATTATACGCATTTCCTGAAAAACGGCTGCAGGGAACATTTTTAATGGAAGCCAGCCCTCTCGTTGAACGGTTTTTATTGACATTCACCGCGATGGCAGTTCGTGAAACTAATTTTGGAATATAAATATTGAAATAAAAAATATTCGGAATAAAAGTGTTTCATCAAAATGCGAAACGTCGACGCAACTTTATGAGGCGGAGCACATAAACGGTTGATGCCTACGCTCTTCGAGCCTGCAGTACAAAATTTGATGGATATCAAAGGGGGAAATCGTAAATATTTGTTAGTATGTTATAAAATGGTATTTTCAAAAAAAAGTTTGTGTTCCGTGTTCTATTTAGTATTGAGCTTCCCAATTTTTAAGCTTGACATTTCAGAATTTTCGAATAAATAATTTTATTTCCGAGATAAAATATACTGGATACGGTGTGTGTACTTGATAAACAAGTGTGGGTGAAAACATTCTTTCCTGTAAAACTCGTAAAACAAAGTTCTGTTTTGCAGTTTCCGAGGCACCGCATGTTTTGCCTTCAGCTCGTTTGCACATCCTTCGCGTTCGCGAATACAGCGAATTCCCGATATAAGTCCCTTGCGCGGTTCTAGCGAGGGACACTTAGACGAAATCTGTGGTTCTCTCCGAACGTTGCATTTGAAGTACACGGTGCTTAATGGTATATTTTAAATGACAAAATTCTGTATTTCTGAGGACCATTATTCTTTCTACGCCATATAATATATTAGAAACAATTTTAAAGTTGAGTAGTTGCGGCAGCAAGCGAGCGATATCCACCGGAATGTATACTTTCATTAGCATAACATTAAAAAAAGGCACGAGGAGGTTACACAGCATCTAGTAAATATCACCTTTTTTTATAAGACCAGCAGGTGTTCGAATGCTTATGAACAGGGTTGTACGTGCGTACAACCCTTACCAGAATTTTAAAAATATCTCCCATAATTTTTTTACAGCACTACGTTAAAGCTGGAACATTCATTGAAAAATCGATATTTATGCATTCACGCACTGCCATTTTGTTTCACGCATTCCGGTCTGATTAATTGGATACCTGCCACAGTGGAATCTGCACACTGCAAATAAAACGAATATTTATACAAATTCTTGTAAATCAATTTAGATGGCCCATTATTTTTCAATACCTTTTCCATGTATTGTTAAAAACAACACAAAAGTGTTGTTATTTTGTTTAAACGTGTTTTCCAGTTTATCTACTAACGTCCATAGTTTTATTTTTACTAGATTTACTTAAAACGTTAAATTTCCATTATAAATTTTCATTGTCGATTTTTCATACTGACATATTTTTCCTGTTGATTGTTAATATAATTTTTACCGTTAAATTCAACCGACTGGGATTCTTGCGAATTAAATTAGCACGGCACAGTCTTCATTCCGCAACAATGGCGGTTATAGACGTGACGCAAAAAGGAACAGCGGGTAGAAAAGCGACGCTGAAAAAAAAAATGACGAGCCGTTTTCCTTTACGGGGGACGTTAGATAATGTAATTTAAACATCGTGGCGCAGCGCAGTAAACAAAGCGTCCGCGCGCAATAATGCTGAAATCGCTGGTTTTTCGCTGTCGGTAGAGGGCGACGACGCCTCTTCCTGCCACCCCGGATTTAGGCGCACCGCCGCTGCTAACTGTTTTCGAACAATGGAATGTCATAAAAACAGAATATTAACTCTTCCCCAGGCACCACAATTAAAAGCAGCCTACGAGAATAGAAGGGAAACGACTCCGGTGCTTTTGGTACGCTGTTTTACCCTGCCCGAGTCTTTTCGAGAAACTGCTCTTCGGAAGTAGAATTCGCCGTCGGTGACGAAACGGCGCGTAAAATTTTAAGCACAGGCCAAGCTGTTTCACTTTCTGCAAATCGCCCAGCACGAAACGACGAATTTCGTGAAACGAAAGAACACGGTGCGACACTTAATTCGTGCAGATTGTCTCGCGCCAAGAAACTGTTCGTCAACTTTACTTTCCAATCTAACATTCTGATTTATTGCTACTATAATGAAAATTCACGCCAGCTGCGTGATACGGGATTTTTACAACTGACAATACAGGAATTTTAAATAAATTGAATAATTTACCGATTTTGCCTTGTCTTCCAAATTTTCAATCCCCCTCTTACAGAAATCCATGTCTCCTTACATCTTCTGCAGAACTGAATGTTTTATTTCTTAAATAATGCTCAAGAGATCTGAAAAAATGATAGTCAGAGGGAGCAATATCCAAAAGCAATAACAAAAAGTATGCAATGACGAATATGATCCTCGGAAGGTATGGACGCCGCCATTTTATTACAGGGTTGTAAAAAAAATTATACTTTTTAGAATTTTTTGAACACAGGCTGCTTTACCGAAAACTGTAAAAGAATACGTGTTTCTTCTTAAACGATCGGTACAGAACTAAAGGCAAAACAAATTCTTTGCAAATAATCGATTACTTATAGGTACACCTAATAGATCCTTTTATTAATGGTCGACTTTATTAGCGAAATTTACATCCATAAATTTTTACAAAGTTCATGTACATTGATGAAACATACACCCGCAATATCTAGACCTACTTCTCGTTCTCTACCCATAATTTTCACGGGTAGATCCATAAAAAATGTACGAATAGCTTCGGTCACGGTAACGCCATGCTAATGCACTTTCCTTTATTCTTAATCTTCGTTAACTTTTATGTACACTTCCTTTCTTCTAGATAGAACAGTATGCATTAGCACTGTGCATTTTAAAGTGGTGCTCGAAATGAATAGACACGAGGTTAATGATCTTTCTGTATTAATATGCTGGCTGAGAATCAAAAATTATCATGAAGCTCCCATTAAATCTATCCTTTCAAGAAATGTCAAAACGTGAATGCTACTATCGAATTTTTCAATGGGAAATTTTTCAAAAAACACAGATTCCACCATATTCACTGTGTACCTATTGTTTGTTGCAATTCAGGTAAATAATTTTTAATTTGCATAAAGATCCACAGGCTATTTATTAAATCACATTTTAATAATTGCTATTATTGTCAAATATGCAATCTAGAAAATACAGAACATCCGAGAAGCTTTCCCCTTTTCCGTGAGGGATGTAATTTACGAAAAACAAACGCATTAATCACTAAGTTTCGCGAGTTTAAATTTCTTGTTTGCAAACGATAGCGGCTTTTATTCCACGATCAGCAACATTCAGCGAATGAAAGCGCGATCACTTTACTCGCTGCATGCGAAATTATCTACGGCTCCCGTTATCGTAATTAACTCCGCTTATCTTTTCTGATCTTGCCTAAAGTGGCGATACTATAATGCTTGCACCATTTTTATTTTATCTCGGCATCTCACCGGCCAATAAAACTCCATACACACGGTGGGTTAAAAATAAAGCGTGTCCGTGATCTTTCACTATCGAATTTGTAATCGCATCCTCATTTATATTTGCCGGTTTAAAGCCTCTTTAACCTACATGATGATCCGACCGAATCATTAGATGCAGATAGTGCAGTCATTATGTTGGAAAATTATGTGCGTGTCTTTGCGGTTCATTATTCTTCTCGATCACCATGTGAATTGTATATGACAATGATAACAGAAATTGTTTTCATGCTCTTAAGCTGATACCAGGTGATCGGGAAATTGACCGGAGTTCAAAATGCCGTAAAATTTAGAAAACTACTGCAATATTGTTATAAAATATTGTCTATAAAATGACAATTTATTATGACACATTTTGGGCACATAGTTTTCGGTTTTTGTTGGTTTAACTCTCAAAATGATAGATGGTGTACTATATGTCAGTATAAAATCTACAGATGAAAAATCTACAGATGTGACAGAAATCAATTTTATTTTTCTCCCATACATATATGTGTGTAACTATATTTAAACTATATTTAATCACGGCAGCTATAAAAAGAACGAAAGGGCAGGGGGTTAATAAGTATTAATGCGCTACAATGTACCGGGGTCCCTAGGCGTCGGATCATTACAACCGTAAACTCGATACTGTTTCCGAAGCTCAAATATTTATTCTAGTTTAGTAGCCTATGTAAGTTAGAATGAAATGCAGGTGTATATCTCTGTTCGCAAATGACTCGAAGTTTAGCAGGGTGGCGAGCAAATAGGGTCGCCCGTGAAGTTTGCGTGTCGGCACGACTTTCACGAGCGGCTCGCCGTGTCGCGAAGGAGAACATGTCAACAATCACGACTTCGCTCTACATTATACCGAGTCACAATTCTATTTATCTTTCGCCGTTTGCCCTAAGTTTTCGACCAGAACAATGCGGAGGAGAAACTAAAAATTGTTATAAACCGCTTCGGTCGGTGCAGCAGCGGAGGCAACGCAATTTTCCCAGGCTCAACTGGACAATTAGATTTTCCAGGCTCGCTGACGGCGCGTGGATTTCACTGTGGAATTAAGACGAAGTAACTGACAAAGTAATGGAATTATATTTCCCCGGGAACGGTGACTTTCGCCGAGAAATAAATGGGTGAACTGCCGAGCACAAAGAATTACATGCTTGGAAAGAGTGGTGTGCCTCAATCGATTTATCGACGAAACAAGATATTACGAAATGGGATACAATCTGTAATTATTATGCACGTTAATATAGAGCGCAATGGCGACACTGTTAGGACACCCTCTTGGTTATTTCCAGGCCCGGTCTTAGTATATTCGTGATAAGGTAGAGTGACCACTTTACCGACAAAAATAGGCGAAAAATGGTTTTACCTGTCTCAACTTTTCCTCCTTATATGAGAATATTTTGTCGCTGGGGAAGGGCTCAAGAGGGTTCAATCTTTAGAGATTATGCAGATATTTGGTAATATAGCGTTAGAAGTAGGCCAAAAATTGACGATGTGCATGTCGTGGACTGCAAGCATTTTTCTGCCATTGGATGAGTTTTCTGGATGAAATCGAGAGCAGCGCGCACTAGAAAATATCTCCGGCTACAAATTGAGCTATATTTTTTTAATTAAACAGTCACGTGACTATCCAGGGCCCTTAAGACGTTAAACGATGCATTAAATGATAAGCAACGACGTGAAACGGGTTTTACGCGAATAAATCTCTCCGCCGAAATCCAATATTCGCGCCAAAAAGGCGTGATTGTGCGTTCGCTGGATATTAAGGATGTCGTGCATCACGGAATCCGATTGGACGGTGGATTCGGAGCATCGCGAACGACAACTCTGCCCGTTCGGACGATGAAATAGGGTGGAAAAACTGGATTTACCGCGATCGGAACTAGGCAAGTCATTCTTTAGCATGACAACATGTTCAAGCACACGTACCGAAGAACAACAAAGCACGTTCTTCGGCTCTTTGGGCTAGGACGTCCTCTCCCTGGTGCCGTTTATTCATCGGATCTAGTCCCATTCAGGAAACTAGCTATTCTAGCCGTTTCGACATCGTGTAGCCGCCACGCAGTTTAGAACGGTGTGTTACAGGTCTGAAAATGCAATGACGACTCCATAGGAGACGCCATCTTTGTTGGAAGAGCCGCAAATGGCACAAACGGTAAAGCGAAGCCGTGGAAAATGACGTTGCGCATTTCGAAAATTCAAATTTTGAGTTTTACAGTCTTTTGCAAGTAGACGTTCAATTTTGATGGTAGATTAATTTGTTTGTTGGGTAAAAACATTTATATTAGTTGCAATGAGTGAGGACATGAGTTTATGGCAGATGGAATTCAAAACAGTAGTGAGATTTTAAAAAATTGAGATATCGATATAGTATTTTCAACCTGGTAAAATTATATTAAAAAAGAAGCGATGTTTATACGGCTCCTATTGCTTGCAATGTTTTAAGAAAATTTTGCATAGGCATCCAAAAGGTGAACGTAATTAACACGTTAACTACCACGTCAGTCACATATGACTGACAGTGATTTTTGACTGGGTTTAGAAATTCATTTTTATTATAAGATATCCAGATAAACCGAATTTTATTGGAGTCTTTCGAATTCAGAAGGGTTGAGACAGCATCCCCGATAATACATTTGAAATTTCTAGTTGTGGTTTCATTAATTAAATTACTCTGATTTTGTAAGAATTTCTGGGGTTGATATTTGGCACTTAACGCGTTAAGAGTGACTTCTTACGCCTCGTTGATCCTAAAACATTTGGTTTATTTATTAGATTAAAAAACTAAGATGTATAAAAATAAAAATTTATTTCCGAGTTTAGTGAAAAAATTCTGTCACCCATACGAACGCATAAAGTCTGCCAGCTAATGATACTTTGCCAGCGCCATATTTCAACGAAAAACAAGTTTCACGAGAGCATCAGTGTTCGAGCCGGAAAAACTATGTGGCTCGGACGAGTCTGGGGAATCGATAAAGCTTCGAACTTACAAGACACTTGTTGCAGGCGTCACGTTTCTTTTCGTAGCGCGCTAACGGACAAAATCTACACAACATTTTTGCGGTATCGACGGCCTGACATATTGGCAGTGGCAGATAACAAGGGCGGGGCGTCACACGTGCATTTTACGCGGAGGCAAGCGAATCGAGGTCGTTCATAGTGTTCGCCGGAACAATGGACTTAAAGCTTTATTCCAGATCGTTGTGCGCGGCGTTGTCTCGCAGACGCTGCCGAATTTTCACGCGCAATAATTCACCGTTTCCAACCCACACTCCGCGCATTTTTGCCAGCAGCGGCGGCCCCGAAAGCTTTTATCGGTTTGCGATAACCGTTACAAGTTTCCAAGAAAATTTCCGTCGCTGCGTGGAACTTTCTGCACATTTTGTATTTGTTTTTTTTTTTTGCTTTCTTTATTCCTTGCCGCGATTTAATATTTCAGAAATATAGTCCAATCGAAAGCCCGCGCGGTATTGATTACTCGAATGCGGATATTTGTTCGGTTAAAATATGTCAAAGTACGCGAATCAAATATGCATTGCTGGTAGCGAGTGGAGAAAATTATGTATGAACAGACGTAGAAAATGTATGCAGATCATGGGAGGTATAAAAATATGCAGAAAAATATGACTGGCGTTGGTATAATTATGCGTGTACTCCATGGGGACAATTTCGTTCCTGAAATGATACAGGCTGTGCAATGGCATCGGGCTGAATAAATTAAATGAATAAAATATTAATATACAAATAAATGCATTTGGTTTTTCGCATTTGGCACCGTCTTGAAGAAGTGTTCATATGCATATGGTACTTACATTTATATTTATATTATATTTATATTTGTATTTACATATTTATACTTATTTTTATATTTATATTATATTTGCATTTAAATTTACATTTACATTTACATATACATTTACACTTATATTTATACTATATGTGTATTTGAAGTTAAATTTATACTTTATATTTATATTTAGCAGAAGAATAAGAATGTTCGATCATTTTGTATAAAAATGGCAAGAAATGGCGCAGCCTCATGTTTTTCCCTTCTGACGAACAATGTCGAACCAAAGGGGAGAAGTTTTTTTCACTGGGCTGGTATTTTCTCAGCCTTATTGGACCTGAAAGTAAAGCATAACTCCGGAGAACTTGAAACAAGAAACTAAATCCTAATTTTCCCTATTAGGAAAGTTTATCTCCGCAGGGACTCGCGCGAGGAGGTCAAAGGTGGCTTTACTGTCCTACATTTTACAGAACGTTTATCAGTCTTTTTATTTAGGATGCGTCTTGTTGAAACTTTCTTCTGGCCGTGCAAAGCGATAGAAACTCTTTTCGTTATATTATTATCACTGGAGTGCGGAAATTTATGCATTCGCGTCCCATGCTGTTGAATAAAGTGCAGTCAAATAAGCATTCTAAAGAAAATAACTATCGATTTAAATTTAGAAAAAATATTTATTCAGGCTGAGGACTACTATCCATTTTTAAATAAATTTTCCCGAAAAATAAAGTTTCATAAATTTTGGAGTCTGAGTATTATGTTGTAATTGCTCAATTTAAACACAAATGATATAGCATTTTTTTAATATTAAAGAATTTATAACTTCTTACATGATAATTTAATTTTTTTAAAAGTTTGCTTTCAAATTTTTTAAATTCTGAACCCAGTATAATTTATGACAGAATATTATAATAGAATGCTGAAAGCATCATAAATTTGTTGTAATGTATTAATAAACAATGAGAGGTTTTATAGCCCCTGTACCCGTAGAGTTCTAAACATTCATTTTCTAGAAGCACTAATTTGTTTTATAGCTTAACTCACGTACGAATTTCGTACTGCACACTAAGTTATATAATAAAATCGGAAATATATTATTTTGTATTCTCTTTTTGAACAAAATGCGAAAACATACATTTCCGAACGCTTTTTTTGGAGAAGATTTATTCTCGAAACGTGAACGCAATGGCGAACGCGACGTGTGTAGAAAGAAATTGCAAAAATGTGTACGAATGGAAATAAAAGAATGTTTTACCGTGCTAAAGAACAAAATTACGAATGTCAATCCATAAATATGTAACGACAATTTATATAATTTCTTTTTCTTTATAATCAGTCGCATTACTTTCAATCGTTTATGTAAATATTACAATTTCTTTTTAACTTTCAGTCACACTCAATCTTCTAAAACAACAAAATGCCCATCAAAATTTCTGATCATGCCCATCGATCACCTTCAGTGATGGGGCCATCACATAAATATTTATGTAATCGATTTCCTTCAAATATTTTGCAACCAAAAAGTACGTAGCTTAAGCACAAGAACCATATATTTTCAAAACAAAAATTCAGTTCCCCAATGGCCCTTCACTTGCACCTCCAGTAATGAGGCTGTCGTATAAATGTTTATATAAATTCATTTTTACCACATATTTGTCATCGAGAAAGTTAGCAGGAGTTCTTTGAACATAAGACAATTGATTCTAAAATTTTTAGAGCGAATATTTTCTTGAAGAAAATTATTAGTTCATTTAAGGGTCCGGTCTTCGTAGGTTCGCGATAAGGTAGAGTTTTGACATTACCGTCAAAAAATGATTTTACGTGCCTCAACTTTTCGTCCTTATATAAGAATATTTTGTCGCTGGTAAAGGGCTCATTCGAAAGAGGAAGGTTCAATCTAGTGCGCGCAGGTCAGGAGTTGCCGAGATTATGCAGATATTTGGTAATATAAGCGTTAGAAGGAGGCCAAAAATTGACGATGTGCATTTTTATGCCATTGAGCCAAATTGAGCTATACTTTGCGAAATAAAGCCGAAAACTTGAAGCACGTTTCTGGCTTCATAATTCATAATATCGATAATACAGAGCAAGAAAAGTGAGAAGTTTAGTCACAGACTTAAGACCCATCGGATCAAGACCAAGACGGATCTTAAGTATGTGTCTGAAGGCTGTGAATGGAAATTATTAATTAAAAAGTCACGTGACTATCCCGGACCCTTAAGCAGAATTATTTATAGCGTTCTAAATATGTTTGCCCCTTAAAATGTGGAGGGAACCAAGGCTACGGTGGTCCGCGACGAAGCCGAACTGTCCATGTAGAACAAACTCGTTGCAACTTCTCGAAAAGTGACGCTCACGTGTCCAACAATGCAACGCCGTAGTTCCGGCCAAACTACTCGAACGAGCGATCGACACTCAAGGAACTGGCCCGCAGACTACGGAATTGACTTTACTTATTATCGAATTACACGACGATGCACCGCGGTCCATTGAGGGACGACGGGAGGTCGTGTCGTATCGATCTCTCGCCTCGATCGGCCGATTTATCGTTGGAAAAAAGAAAAAGAAAAACAGAAAAATAACCTAGATATTCATTTATTTGTCCTACTGTTGCGACGTTTCTAATCGACGTTTCCGTCACCGACGGAATCGACGAACAAAAGATTGCAACGTGACGAAAGATTAGTTCCGTTGAACCGATCCGAATGATTGACGTCAACATTCACCTTGACGTGTAATGGCACCGCGGACGACTGCCGGCGATGTTGGCAGTGGCTTTTTCGAAAGAAACTTCCTCTGATCGATCGTTATCACCGCTGATTACGTGTTATTACTTCTTATTTATCGTAGATTAAGAAGGGATTAGCGGCCGGCCTCGTTGTGGCCCACGATATTGTTCTCGTTGACTCCGGAGGCATAGTAAAAATAGACGCGACGATTATGTCAGTTATTGCTCCTTGCACGGCAAAAGGTAGACGACGCTCTTCTGTCGAATTGGATTAATTAATTAAGCGAATGTGACGGGTACGCGAGCGTACGGGAGTTATTCTGATAGTGGAGGTTCTGAATATTGCTTTGCGGAAAGTAATGAGTTGAAAGAAGTAATAGAAGAGGAATAAAAGGCAATAGAAATTAGTTAAAATCAATTAGAAGCAGACTGTGAATCTTTATGCAAGATAAACATTTTCTACCCGAATGACAACAAACTGGGGTGAAATGAAACATTCATTTCTTTCTTAATATGTTTGATAGGTTGAAAATAATGTAACAGTATCCCTAAATTCTTCTAATTGTTCCTAATGTCAAAGAATCCGCAGTCCAATAAGAAGTACAGTAAAGTCTTGATCTAAGCCTCACGCAGCTACATGATTTTAGAGTGTTCGCCTATCCTCTCCACCGGGCATACCCCACAAGGGGCCGAGAACCTTTCTTTGCGTTATTTGCATTATTTGCGTTCTCCAGTAATTATTATTATTGCAACGTCAGTAAAATAAGGTGAACTTCGTTCCAATAGGTAATTCATCATTTTTTAAATTTAACTTCGTATGTTAGATTAAATCTGTAAAATGATTTAACTGAGCTGCAACAATTACGTCATTAATCATAAAAATAGCAGAACAGTTAATGACTACATATTACAATAATATCGGATTCCCTTTAACGACGAAATTGCAGGGATTATTACAAAAAGCGATAAAAATTAATGGATACTTATTACAAGGGTATCGGACGAAATCACCGCGGTTATTATAGAAAGAAAGGCATAAAAGTTAATGAGCAGTTTTTCTAAACGCGTCGGGCGTTCGTTAAAGATGAATTTGTAGACATTTTTGCCACATTTTCCGCAGTAATACTGGTTTGCTGTATTGATTCTCATTCTGTAATTGGTAGGATTTGTTTCAATGAGTTTACCACATTTGATAATTAAACTATAATTAACTGTTACGCACTCGTTGATCCAAAAATGCTTGTTAATTCCTTTCATCTCTGTAAATACGTCAACAGTATGGATTTCAATGAAAAAGAAACTGCAAGCATGAGAATCAATACTCATAAAAACATTTGACAATGTATGTAGAAAAGACATAAATTACTGATTTCATTTTCATTATACCTGGCTTGTTAAATTGTACAATGGAAATTCGATTTCCACGGATAATAATGCCTTTCAAAATTCCACGTCACAGGCGTCCAGCAGGTTTCATTGCTCTGGTAGATAATTTCATTCAATACAGAGCCAATGGTATTGTAAAGTGTTCCACTGTATAATTATCGTTACATCGCAGCAGCTTCGTAAAGAGATGTGACGAAAAATGTGACAATGTGCAAGCATGCTATTACATATAAAAATATCACTTTCAAGTTAACACATTTTTCACAATGATGTACTTGATGAAACAATTTTTATACCCAACTTATTTCAAGCAATTTGCAGAAAAATATGGTTTTCACGTACTTTTATAGTGCTACTGACAAAAGTATTACTCAGCTTTCAAGTGGTGCAATAAACGTTTCTGTAAAAATTGAAGTAAATTTCGATAAATGGCATTCTACTTTGTCATATAATTAATAAAATTGTAACTCTGTAGAGACGTTCATACTTTGACAATTACTAATAATTTTAAATCGAACAAATTCACTCGATTGAACGAATGGAATATGAATATGAATTTTTAAATTCATAAAATTGAAACTCTACACTCGTGTTGTGACTATACTGCTCAGATTTATTAAGGCACGTCAAGAATAAGAAGCACATCCGTGTAGATGCTAAACAGGATTTGATACATAATTTTGCTGAATATTCAACGCTATAATTCTCGCAGTTCTACCGGGAATCGGTTATGCAGTCTCCACGCTACAGCGAACAATGGAATATATAGTTCTAGGTACGGCGAAGACGCGTCGAAAAATAACAAGCATGACCGAAATTTTTCATTTCCCATGAGTCATTTAATCGTAGCTCTCGCGCGTCATATACCCGTGCAACAATCTCCGCCTGATGTTTGCGAACATCTTAGCATGTATCGTACTATTACGGTATTACAGCGAAATGTGCGTCAGTAAATATTCAAATATAGGAAGACGTTATCTTCAGTAAGAAAATCTTACTATATAAATGATTGCCTCTCTCGTGTATTTCAGTCGTTAAGAATTGAAGAGACCGGTAGGATATCAATTAATGTTTTGGCTGCTTCTTCAGAGAAGAACGAAAACGTAAGAAATTAACTACACAAGAATCCTACAATTGTCTCGAAGAACTTTTTTGGGGGGTTGATTTAACTCTTTGCACTCGAAGCTCTTTTAACTCCAAAACGAAACATTTCTTTCGACCTAGAATATTTCTCTTCTATATATTTTTTTTCATATTATACATACGAAAATGGTGCAATTTACTCGTGAAATGTTTAAATACAAACAAATTTAATAATGTAAAAAATATTTTCAATAATGATACAGCAATTTTTAGTGGCGCCTTACAGTCGCCATTCGAGTGTTAAGGGTTAATAATTGGAATTTTAAGTGAGATTGATTTGACTATGATTGTCCAATTACATTACCGATTCAATTGTTTCTGAACAAAGCCTGTTCCAAGTAATTCGATTTCTTCGTCATTTTGTGTGTCTCCATTAAAAATTTAACATTTCCTAAGACGTTTCGAAGCTCGCATTTTATATCTAACTTGAGGCACATGTAAAAGAAGAAGAAAAAGAAATGTTTTAGATTAATTAGAAGAGAAAGCAGGAACGGTTATTCAGTAACGAACAACAGTTGTTGTAATTGAATTAAACCAACTTTGTGTCTTCACGGCGGCCTTGTAAATATCGAGGCTACGTACAAAGCAGCTCGATAAAGGCAAGCTGCGATTACTTTTTACCGGCGAGATAAAATAAGGGTCGGTCGCTCGAGACAATCGACCCTGATCGCCATTCAATGGAAAATGAGTATTAGCATGTTACACACATACAAGACCGTACACATTCCAACCCTCTTGTTTCCCTATGTTACAGATTGACAAAATGCCACTGTCGGAGTTCCGCAAAAAGAAGCTACTCTACATTTTCAACACCTTCTTCGGTGAGTACACAATACGTTATCGTCGTCAGCTGGGATAAGATGTTTATGGTACAATAACAGGATTTTATGAAATTTTTAGTCTTCCGAAATTCGTAAAATCTTCTAACACAATCGAATTATTTTGTTCGACTCGAAAAAAGAAATTTAGTTACTAAACAAATGCATTATCGTATTTCTATATGAGATTACAACATTGTAAGTCACACAAAATCATTTTTGCGACAAATTATTACAATTTGTTGAGTAATCCTAGATATTTATTATGGTTGAAAATAGTCGGTGACATTTTCATCAAAATTTTTATATTTTCATTCAGCAAGATTAATTTTAAGTTATATTTTTAAGTACACAGAGAATGTCTTGGACAAAAATAAGAACGCTTTTTTATTTGGCGTATCTGCCAACACACCTCTCAAGATAATTGAATAACACGGGAGCATTTAGAAAATTAACTTGACATTACAAAATTAC
>CM052120.1:11060337-11101183 GCA_028454245.1 Halictus quadricinctus | reverse complement strand
AAGGTTAACGAAACAACACAGAGCAGTTGATGCGACATAAAACCATAAAATAACAAATTGTGTTTTTTCAGTTATTTTACTGTTTATCTGATATTTCGCAGATCAGTCGAGACGAGTGGTACTCATTGTGGGAAGAGTATGCGAACGATTCGGCGAACCCATCGGAGTGGCAGGAAACATACATGGCTTTGATGTTCCAGCTGTTTGACGTGTCCGGTAAGTTTGCTTTGTTCTCCATTCCTCAAAACTATGTGTAAGATAGCATTCTTATGATCAGTAATATGAAATTGAAGGTTACGTTATGTATTTCTTTATGGCAACGTAACGCTTGTGTAAGAACGTTTGAAGCTGCAAAAGTTTTATGTAACCGGGGTTTCATGCAACTAGACGAGCATTAATGTCTGAACGATAACTGACAATACCACTGGAGATAAATCTATAAATTCAATGGAGAGACTAAATAAAACTAGCGACAATAATATTTAGCTTCTAAACGAAATGGAATTGTAAACAAGGAGCTGCAATTTTTGTGAGCAACGTTTTCCTCATTTTTAGAATCTCCTGACATCTAATCACCATCGTTTTAAAACTCCAGCAATGCCTCGATAACTGTCGTGGATTCGGGAGCTTGACGTGACACGAATCCGTGGCAGAGTAAAGTCTTCCAGTGTTGAGCATTATTCGAGCATCGCTTTATTTGAATGAGAATGACTCAAATGATCAATACATTAATTAATTACTCGTCATTTGTTTTTCATTTTAAATAACTATATTGCCCAGCAAAAGAGTCTTTCATATCGTTCAAGGATTTAAAGAGATAGATTGAAAATCAGTTTTAGTCAGACGACGAATGCTCTTCGCTGAAGCCATTAACAGGTAGTGGGGGTGAAACGCGACAGTTATCGAGGCACTACTGTCATTTAACGTCCAGCGAGCTTCCCTTGGAAGACACTGGAGCGGCTTCTAGGTCAACGGAGCTGGTCACCGATTAAAGAGATCTATCGCTAATGTCCATTAGGTGATAAATCCATCGATGAGAACGAGTTCTGTAACGTCTGCAGATACCACGGCATCGCGGAACCCGAGGCTAGGGAGGCTTTCAAAAAATTGGGAGTCGTAAGTGGCAAAATGCGTTCACGGGGGTACAGGCACTGTTGAAACGTCGACAAATCGAATTTCTGATTTTGAAAGCCTCATTCTCTGCGAACAGGTTTCGCTCGAGTTTCGTTTAAATGTTTCAATCATTACAGAGGTTATAATACCGAACATAACTGAATCCCTCATCCCTCCTCTCTATCATACAAACTTAATATGCTCGCTTTAGAAGATTCATCCAATATATAGGGTGTGTAAAATGTACAGTTTCTTTTCTTAATTGCACAAAATATTTAAATGCAAGTCTCATCATTTTGTCCAATATTTTATGGCGATTATCTCGCCTATGATTAGATCAAGTTTCACCGTCGTACGACGCGCGGTTCGTATGCAGTGACAATTTTAGTGCGCCCTTGTTGCAAGGATGCAGAATGCTCTATATACATCGCTGCACAATTTTAACAATTTCTAACCTCCTGATAATTTTTTTACCTTAAATTACTCGCAAATGTGTGGGCAATTATCTGCAAGAATTGTTAATGCTTTCGTCGAACCGAGTCGAAGCAACGACTTAAAAATTGACCATTGATTTTTGCCATTCGATGGTGCTGTACCCCCGAGGAGACAGGCCGTCATATAGCAAAACCACTAATTCTATCGCACGATTTCTATTTGCATAGGGTCAGGAAATAACCTGGGAGAAATTCACCAACCTCTGGAAGCAATATTTCTCCTCGGACGAGCCGACCACACCGGGAAACTTTATTTTCGGGAAAACCTCGTTCTAACTCGTTGTCCCCGCGGAACCAAGAGACACGTATCTCACCGTTTCCTTGCGTCGCATTGTATCGTCCATGTCTCTGATTTCTCGTGGTCAATTCGCCCGGCTCACGGAACGGCCCAGTCGAATGTTCTTCTTGTTTGACAACGAAATAAAAGAAAGGATTGAGGGGGTGGGTAGGGGATGAAAAAAGAAAGAGAGAGAGAGAGAGAACACAAGAGTAGGAAATCCGATAGAAAGGCAGACAATTAATTTTCGGTCCCATTGTCGAGCCGGCCGCGCCCGGCGATTCATTTAACGCGGAAAGTTTCGTTCCTCTTCGGCGTGTAAATAATCGTCGGCCCCTTTTTGGAAAACCAGGGGCGGACGACACGGTGTTCGCTCGTTCGGGCGAGAACGCTAATCATTTTCTCGCAGACAAGAAAATCCCCTGCGCCGCGCTTGGACAGCTGCCGGCGATACAAAAAAAAAATAAATAAATAAAACTATATCTTCGCTGTATGTTTGTATCCGTAACGTATTTTAAATGTAAGAGAATGAGAATGTTGTAATTGAACGTTGACCCGCCTCGCACCGAGCCGTCTCACTTTCGATCAGGAGCGACGGGTTTAATTAGTCGAATCACGTTTCCCTCCAGTCCGCGGACCGTTTTCACAGTTTCAGATCAACTTCGTCGGCGCTGAGCTTCGGAACACGCGTCTCAGTTCTGTTATACAGACGTTCCGGCTCGAACAACATTTTTCATTCCGAACAATTCTCGCGAAAAATCGAAAAGTCGGACCGGATCAATTCCAATTACAATTCTTTCATCGCCCGCATCAGTTCTGTGATTTTCTAGGTCCTACACAGTCTAAAATTGCTGTAGAATCGAGTTCTCTAACAATATTGTACAAAATTTTATTAGTTTATTTTAAATAAAATTCTAATATATTATAGCTACACTTTACATATACATACATTTTTTGAAAATTATTAAAACATATTTGTACGTGATTATATGGTAAAATGAAGTATAAACTTAAAGGGTAGTATGCTTTACCAATTGTTCATAATTTAAGCAATAAAAGTTTCAATTTCAGGGTTTTAATGTTGCACTTTTTGTTATAGAATGTACGATAAGTACCATAATTTGCCAAGTGTTTTTCCTTGAACGTTTCTCTCAAATGTCGTCTACAATGTCTTCATTGGTGAATGGCGTGGAGTTAGGTTAGAAAAGCCATTTTACTTACTCGCCATTTCCTCTGTTCTGAGCAACGATGTTATTAATACTTCCATATCTATAAAAAATTTAACAATATCAAAATTATGAAACGACACATAAGTATCTTCGCCATTAAAAATATAAAAAGTGCCCTTTATTATTGGCTGTGTACTAAAATTTTATCGCATTTACTTTGAACTTATGCATACACAGTAATTTGTGACTACAGTATGTTATGATTTCATTTTCAGTATTACACAATACAATATTGTTCGTTGTTCAAATGCTACGAGAATTGATTCTATAACTGTCCCATAATTGGTTCTATAACTGTCTCGGAATTGGTGTAGAACCTAAACAATAACAATTATAGAACTGATACAAACTTTGATGTAAGAACAGCTGACGTAGTCCGACAATTAGGTCCTCAACACTCGGATTGATTACTCGGAATAAAAAATTCTCGAAAAAACCGATACACCAATTTTCAAACTAGCCACGTATTTAGACCCAGCGTTGACGAAAGGTAACGTTCGTGTGTAATCCACGGCACCGTGTCTAATAGCTTGCAGGCAAGTCGGCTTAATTAATTGAAAGGTTGCTATCACTGTGTTCGGACCGTGATCTTGGTATATAGCCCTAACCGTGTGTCTTGCACTGAGACATTCCACATTATGCTGTTACACTGGAGAAATACAAAAAGGAACATACGTATACCTATACAGAAATCTAAGTGAATATAAATGACTATAAAATATTATATATATATATTTGAAAAACAGAAAGACAGAGAGAGAGAGAGAGTTTTTTCGAGATCATTGCAGAGAGATTTATAAATCTTAAATCGGTGTTGACTCGGAGGATCGAGCGCCGGCGCATGTTCGAAGTTTAAAAATCGTTTAGCTGTCTGTTGCCTCGACTTTTCAATTGAAACTCTTCTAGATGATACGTATATTCGCAATGCAAGAGAAATGTGTCTTAAATAAAAAGTAGATCAAACAATATTATACGGACAGAAATATGTATGTTTTCCGTGGACGTGTAACGGGGAAGAGAAAGAAGAAGAATTAATACTCGCAGCCGTGTTCGAGCAGAAGTTACACAATTCATTCCGATGTTTTCATTCAGAAATTTTCCAAAAAGCGAGCGTTTCGCGAAAATGTCTACACTATTTTTGAACGGTGGTGGATGTTGAATTCCGTTGGACCCTGTTGCTTGTTCTCTATCGACTTTCTTATCTTTTCGCGCCAAGAAAATGGATACTCGTCGCGCTATTCAATATTTTCTCTCTCCGTTGTTTGTTTGCCTGCTTCGACCTCTAGAGATTTAAGAAGAAGTATAGCGCCCGTCACATGTTCAAATACGAACGGGAGACGTTCCGGTTTGTTTGTACCGTTCTGCTTCGAGCTATTGAACAATAACGTTGTTGTCGCGATTTAATATAGTCTGTCATGTAACTCTGAGTGTATAATAAAAGAAGATTGAAAGCATTCACGAGCGAATTGATTTCTCCGAGTTTTTAGTTGTCGTATATGGAGCTACACTCAGTGTCGCCAGACGAGGGGAGGGAGCGTGAATTGAGGGGGAAAAAGTTACCCCCTCTCCGCCAGTACGAAATGCGGTCACGTGACCGTGCCGCAGCGGAAGCGTGGGGAGTAGCGCGGTAAAAGGGGAAGTTAGAGTGGGGGAATAAGTCTCGATCTGGCGACTCTGGCTCGAGCTGAGGGGAATACAGTCACCCTCTCTCTGCCTGTACCGGATTAGTCATGTGACTCTTTGTGACTCATGCGTGAGAGAGAGAGAGACAAAACGCGTCACGTGATCGGAAGCGTGGGAAGCAACGCGGTAGGAGGGGAAATTAGAGTGGGGGAACAAGTCTCGATCTGGCGACACCGAGCTACATGAAGCTTCTCGATGTAAAGTCTCTAACACTTCGCTCGTACACTTCTCTCGTTACCTGCATAATTATAACTCACCAGGTACGTATATTTATTTCGACAAAATACAGGACGATTATTCATGGTCAATCTGAGTAAGAAAAGTAATTTTTCGTGATGGACCTATGTTTTCGGAAGAAATTTATCGTCGACAATTGATAACATTGACTCGCCGGACGAATAATTGCACGTTTTCAATGTGTTAATATCATTTTGAGAGGAGCAAACATACGTAAATGATTAAGATTCAATAATGTGTAAGAATTACTGGTGATAACAATTGCAAAATACGGCGAGTTTAAAAAGGTTTTCGACACCAACCAGTGAATTTGATTAGCCAGTCGACAACGCCATGAATAATTACTCGCATTGTGTAATCAATCACAAATGCAGCTTGCACATTGTTATAATGCAACAGATATTAAGTAAAATTATATTATTATTAATATTAACGCATTACGGATATATTGAGAATCTATATAAACGTTAAATTGTTCCAAATCGCTTTCTATCGTAAACGATAAGGGAACGTATGGCAGAACGTCGATTCGTCGAAGCAAAAAAAACATATTTTTTGCTCTAAATTGTTTATTAACAATTGTTTGAGAGACACAAATTGCTAATAATGTTTCTTGATTTTGAACGATATTTTATAGCACTTTATGGAAAATATAAGCAGAATTAAATTATAGTGTATTGTTTTTGTACAATTGATGTTGTGTACGTTTGTAGATGCACGTCCAGATTTTATATCTGCTTGTAAGCATTGTGTATGTATTATATACGTACTTCAAGATCATATCTTCTTTTATTTTAAGCAATTTTATCTTTATGCGATGTACTATATTACAATTAGTATATTATACTGTGCTTTTATGTATTGAACTATTCTATGTCCCCTAACTATGCACTTCAATTTTTGTTTAATTCTTTCAATTCAATTAAATGATATTTACTATTGTTGTTGGTAAAATATTAAACAAAGATTCAATCACCTATTGATTTATTAAATCAAACAGTATGCAATAATTTAAATGATATTTATTCGCTGTTTGTTGGTCTTTACTTTTGTAGCATATTTGTACGCTGTTTATTTACTGTTCTTCCTAACTTAATTGATAAAATATCTGTTATTGTGTCACGCAAAGCAAAAAACATTGATACGCTAGAATTTTTCTCCAGTGATAAAATTCCGTTTTATTAATAGATTTACGAAGACAATACAGTTTATTTTTCAATAGGTAAAATATTTGATGCATTATCACGATAATGTACTTTGAATAGCTGCTTACTTTTTATTTATAGTAATGAAAATAACAGTAATGTAATTTAATTGTACTATATCGCATAAGTACAAATTGCTTGCAAATTTTATTTCCAAATTTACAGTACAATGCTCGAGGCAAGCTAACAGTGTGCCCAACAGATTAAACAATACACTGAATATCGAAAAATTTAATGCACAATTCCAATTTCAGTTTCATCGTGCAATTACAACGACAAAAATGGTTTTCGCAGATTCAACGTTCTGCTATACGAAACAGAAGTGAATATTATAAAATTTAATTTAATAAGCTAGCCAGTCAGGCCGTCTACGCCCTGTGCATAAGAATCAAGATGGACGTTCAATTTATGCTATACAATACCGCCCATAATTATTCGAACGACAGAAATTGTATACTTTACCCCGAAGGTAAGTATGAATGTCGCATGTAACTGTTAGCGTAAACAATTCTTCGCTAGAATAAATAACCCTCTTTCTATCATACTGTGTAAGCTTTCCACGTGAAATCGTTTTGTGTATCGAACATAATACGTCATCTTTCGAACGTATCAAGTCGTTCGAATAATTAGGAGCGGTACTGTAGATCGATACGTCTTAGATGCGATGTATAATTCACCATGAAGCGCATCGAGATAGTGTTAAATCTGCTTTGGTATTCGCTTTCATCATCAATCACTGCCCACGAAGATCCGCGAACAAAATGCACGCATCGAGGCATTCAAATGCGTACATAGTGTCAGACACAGTCTGTTAGAAGCGGCTGTATGTACAGTGTGCGACGATAAATGCGACCCGTTGTTTATTATAGCGATCTCGTTTTCAACGAGAGAAGAGAATCAACACGGTATACATATATATGTTGGCGAAAGAAAAATTGCGGTGAACGAGAACGGTACAAAATCGAACGATTTTGGAGGGAGGGGAAACAACCGTGTACGTTTGTTTGTTTTTTTTTTTCTTTTTTGCTACAAATGCACACGACAATGTTTGTTCTTGTGCTTGAAATATGTATCAAACGATATTGTGTTACTGTTTGTGAAACGTGCCGGTAATGGCACGAGCGACGTTATGTAAAAGTCTAATGCACGTTACTCATTGAATAAAGGTATCTCTGAACTATGCTCTCGATGATCTTTGAACCATCTCATGCAAACACAATTTACAGAAAATTAACTCGAAATATGAAACGAAATTTTTAACACTAGGAAGATTAAAGAGGCTCCTGCAATCCTCCGGTTAAAAAATATTAGATTTGAACTATTTTTCTAGTTTAGAATATTTCATTTTATTTATTTCGTGTAAAATCTATTTAATATTAACTAATATTATTTAATCTATTTAATATTATTTAACTGTTGAAAATAACAAACGAACAAACAGTGTTTGACCGGCAAACGCAAAAGTTCGGAACGATTAATCGATACGCAGTTCGATAGTTGTGTTGACTGAGAGCACTCACAATGAGAGTAAGGTATTTGACAAGCCGTTAAACTAGCAGCACCATCTCACCACAGTGGCATAAGATGTTTGTGGACTCGTGTAATCTAGTCGGTGGGAAGATTTGAAAACAAGATATGCAGGAAAATTCGGTGAGTACTTGAAATTCTTGCAATTAATCGTGTCTCCTCATCAATTTATGTGATCGATATTCCGCCTGTGCCACTAATGTATTAATTGAAATTTTAACATTATATAACGTTTCTAACCTCAAACTGCTCCGTTTCTATTTGAAACTCTTGAAATGTATCAGATATCGTTTTCCATGCGAATCCGTTTTCGTTCGTATCTTATCAACAACTGTCGTCAGATAAACCGATAAACTTTACTTGGTGCCTCCGCGGTTTCTAAAAGCTCAGTATCAATCACACCTTAGGAAGACTCACTATGGTTGACCCAATCACTATATGCAGCATTGCATATTACACTGAAGTCTTACAAGATCTTCTATTTACGCAATATTATTTGTCAATGCAAGCTGTGGCCTTACCTTGTGTTAGGGTAAACGATATTGCTACATGTAGGGAGTAAAAAGTATATTGCATGATTCTAACGCGTTGATTATCTAGTAAAAGTTACTGCCCCTTAAGGTGACACAAGTCGCAGCATAATGTAAGTATTATTTTGTTTAAAATTCGGTTCTTGTCAATCGGTTATGTTCGTGATAGGTCATTGACAGTTCGTAAGTTTCTACGTTATAGATTTGAAAAATGTTCTTCACTATGTACAAGTACTATAAAAGGCATTAGTGAATAATACAGAGTAGTAGACTATGCCATTAAGCTCACATATGTATGATAACGTTTTTACAGGTTGGATTACAGTGATGAGTTAGAATTGCAAAAAGAAGCTAACGAGGTGGATCAACTTGCCATGACTTCTTTAGGAAAACTAATATTTGTAGACATTCATTGTAGACAGTCGAAGTCGTTATCTACAGAGAAAACAAATGAAGATGTTATTGATTCTCTGTCACTTGCATTCGAGCAATTATTTTACATGCCGTTTGACATCATTGAAAATTATGCTAATACAGTATATACTTTGGATATTAGTCACAATAAGTTTAGTCGGTAGGTATATATTATGTAAAGTTGTCACAATATATTTACAATTAAGATTTAGTTACAAATGGAATCTATCTGATGTGGCAAATGTGTTTTACTCTTCTTTTAGAAACTTGCAATTCTTAGCAGAATTTGAGAACCTAACTTCGCTGAACTTAGATCACAATACTATAGATGATTACACTGTATTCCCACATATGCCAAAACTGCAACTTCTGTGGCTAAACCATAATAATATAGAGGAGTTGTATCCGTTTGTAAAGAATCTCTATGAGAGTGTGCCCAACCTCAGATATTTATCCCTCATGGGTAACAAAGCAGCGCCGAGCTACTTGAATGGTGGAACCTTTTACGACTATCTTCAGTACAGGTATGAGAAAAGGGGAATGTGTGTACGACAGGTACAAAACCAACAAATATTAAAATCATAAATATTTTTTAAAACAAGGTTATACATAATATCTTGGTTCCCTCATCTGGTACATCTGGATGACAGACTTGTTACGCCAGAGCAACGCGAAGAAGCTAAGAGGCTTTTCAAACGACCATTCTTAGAAAGTCTTGCCGAACATACTCCTCTTCCGGAATGCATCAAACATCTGCACAATAAAATCACGAATATATTTTTCAAGCCAACATTGCCTTGCAAAGAAAAGTCAAGGGGGACAAATTTTATTGTTTAATACAGTATTAACGTATTAATATTACTTTTACTCGAAGGCTATGTACGTTTACTCACTTAGAATAACCATGGTAGAGGACAATACTGTTTTTATCACACAAGGATGGGTGACACTCGAAAAACAACCACACGGGGCAGTAACAACAAATCAACAAGAGTTTTATAATATAATATACTATGTACGCTGAAGTGCATGATTATATTAATCATTTTGATACTTCAGTCTAAGTAACATAGAGTATTAATTTATATATTATAAATTAAGGGCAGATTTTACAACGAACAAAGACACGATTTCATTACATGAAATTTTGTATTGATTAACATTACTGAACACCATTTCAGATAGTACTCAACTTTAACTTCCAATACATTGTACACCGAACAACTGTTATATAATACAAAGACACATATGTGTCAGCTCAGATATATTTTATACTAATGGCAATAATAAACTAGAAATAAAGATATATTTGATACAGTCAGGTGTTATTACTTCCAATAACAATTCTGCTACACAATCCTTCGTGAATCCTTCGTTAATCAATTTTATTTTGAAGTGTGCTAGAATTTATATTCAAACGTGATATTAATAGTTCGTAATCATGTACGTCCATCATTATGTTTTTAACGTAACAGATTCAATGATGATTGCTAGTTCTGATGATAAGCTCGGGCAGACACGTTCATTGTACAAAAACAGATTTTATCTGTTGAAAAATTTTAATTGATTACGATTTTTCTTGACAAGGTGGAGCAAATACTGATTACAATTCATGCTTCTACGAATATACATATAGAAAATTTCAACATCTAATATTCGAAAACATTTTTAACTCAATTAAGTTTCAATGTTCCATTGTCATTAACTCAATTGAGTCAACAATGTATTTCTTTGTACAGCATAAAGTAATTTTATGTAAAATAAATTTACTTTGCATAAACAAGTAAAATTAAAGGATAACGAATTAATAATTTGTCTACAATAATGATGCTGTCGGTAGATAGTAGTTTTCTTTGAAGAAGCTACAGTTGTTTGTCACGTATCGTTTTCCTTGATAACACACGAAACATTTGCCACGTTCAGAGCACTTCGAGATAAGCACTCTTCTCAAATTTTCGATTGTGAACGTTTTTCATCCGAACCTTTATAGATCGACCCGATATTCGTTTCTCAGTAGGAAATGTTTGCAAGACGTTCGTATGTGAGATAAGAAAATTTATTGAACGAGTTGAAATAAGTCATAAATTGCATTTTACGCCCGAAAAACATTGCACATAAACAATGACTTTGATAAAATGCGGAATTATCACTTGACGAATTACCTTGGTAATTCTTACATTGGTAAATCACGCTTGAACACTTTTTATAGTTTCGTGCCTCGAATGTGATAATTATTCATGTTTAGTCTTCCAAGTAATTATGTTTTTAAATTCCGAAGTGATTATAAAATTGGACATTCTTTAACATGCTTCTGCAACGTTTTATATATTTTTTATTCACGTAATTGAATGTGTTTTCGAAAAGTATTTTTAACTATGTCAAGACTTTCCTATTTTGTTTTTTTCATCTAAAGTTTAATCTTATCGATGGCTGTGCTATGCGTGTCGATGTTTGCACGATAACGTCAACTGTTTCAGCGACTACAAATGGAAGCTACTCGCTTCAATGTGCCGATTCATTATTTGCGCTAACACGCAGATAATGCGTACATGCGTTCACTCGGATGACGATTAAAACAGGTAAGGCTGTTGTCACGTGTTGTCCAATTCTCATTCACGTGTTACACACGATTGTTTGTCATCCGTCGCACTGAGCTGCTCGATGTATCATTTCCGGATATAATATACATTTATAAAAATTATTCCTGCGTGTTATCTTTGTATACTCTAATTAAAATGGAAGCATATTATTTAGAGTGCTGACACTTTATTTCAAAATGTTGCAATAACTTCTTTTTGTCGAGAAATCTAATCTTGCAAAGTAGATATCGATCATGTCCCTGTAGTTCGTAAATTGTGCAGAATATGTGGTAGTGAATTTTGTAAGAATTTCTTAATTAATAAGATTCGTGCTCTTAATGACTCGCTTCACTTACTGGTGGTTACTTAATGGTCCTTGAACAATCGGTCATTAGTAGATAATTGTTTCTTAATCATTTTTCCACGAACGGTGATCGATTTATTCGCAAACCGAGTTACCTCTTATTACATTATACATTATATTAATAGGAATTTCTTTTAGAATGATCATTTAGCAAAATGGATATGTCACAATGTATATTGATAGACTTTCGGTAACTAAAATATTCAGGATAGTTAACTGTAACTAGTTCCATCGAATATTTAAAAAAGTAACAAAAAACTAAATCAAAATATTCCTTATGGATTAACGAAGCTGTACCTATTTTCATTTATGAAAATTCTTAGTACTTCAAATGGTAAAAATCACATTGTACTCCAGTGACAATTGTCTGGCGTTCCTACTCATTAACTTTTGACAATTCACTGAAATGATAATGGATAACGAAGCTGGGTGTTCGAATGCAAAGATAAAAAATGTTACACCATTCCTGAAAATGAGTTGCCAGTAGCAGAAACATATTTCATCCATTATATTCTCAATTAAAATTTTTTTAATGCAATTAATCAAATTTTGTAAACCAGATGATAAATATTTCAGCTTCTAAAGGTCAAGATATTATAAGCATATTAATGAACGTTAATAGGTAATTAACAATACCGCAACTGTTGGAAAAATAATGCACTTTATTATTACTACCATCGGAGGCGCACAGTTTGTACAGCAAACTAATACCACCCGTTAATAATACTTTTTACAGTTATGCTCACTATAATTACACCTACATTTAATTACATTTCGGTATTCTCTTTTTTAATAATTTAAACAATTCTCTCGATTTCAACGATTAGTCGTCTTCACTTTTTAAAGTTTGGGTACTGTAGATGCTGATGGCTGAGCTCCGGGGCGTAATCTTTCCATAACGAAAGATCTACCGATGGAAGGTTAGCGCAGCTCGTGACGGGGTTTCTGAAATGAGCAGAAACACGTGACACAACAGTGCGATTGTAACATTTTTCGCGAACTGGGACGTGAAACTTACTTGGGAGACACTCGCTCGAAACCTCTCGGCTGCATCTTTTTAATGTGGTCCCCGTTGTCGCAGAACAATCTGGATATACTGGCCTTTCTTATTTCGTTTAATTGTTCTGCAAAACCACGTAACGAAGAAAATGTACTCGGCTGCGACTTTATCATTGATCGAAATAAACAGCTAAATATTAGATTTTTTAAACGCTGGATATATTGAGCACTAAAAATGACTAATAGCACTTGTATGTAATTTGGTATAGTATGTATTAGGTCGTCCCATAAGTTCACGCCGTTTACAACCTCTTCTGACCTTTTTGGCAAAGACATCATACCGTCACTATAAAATTTCTACGGTTTTTCATTAAAATACTTTTCAGTGGTGAATAATATAAACATATCCACGTCACGAACTTATGGGACGACCTAATATGTGACACGTACTGTCTCCGTAACTGTCGCAAGGATCTCTACCGTAACTGTCAAAAGTTTTAAATATTCTACATTATGTTATAAAAATAACGGTATAGCCCAGTCACTTTTAAATATTATAATATAGAAGAAATTTTGTTGAATAATTCCTCGCAATTGCATCTTTGCAATCTCAATAATCGTAAATCAGAAATCTGAGAGCCTGTCGTTTTGACGGGTCCCGCAAATCAAGCGTTAACAAACCAAAGGTAATGTAAATTGTCGAATCGTCAAGGAAAGCGAGTGCTTACCTAAAGTGAACGCTAATTGATGGTCACTCCTTTCGTACCAATAACGATCACCGACGCGAGTCCGATAAAACTGCCTAGTGAGGATACACAAGAACGTCGGGCCAGAAAGTGTGCCCGGCACGTGTGCCTCTAACGATCCACCAACGGTTAAATCGACGTCATCAGGACGGGCATATAATTGGGATAGCTTCTCCACGTTCTGTAAACAAGAAGGAGCGCGTATTATCCTAACAACTTCAACTGCCGCGTTACGCGGTTATTCATAGGTACACAATTATCTGAACAATCAGTCGAGGCAATAATCCGACATTGTGCGGTTTGACCAGGCATTTTTCACTTACCGAAATTGAGATATAATCGGTAAAATCTACGAAACTTTTCGCTCTTGGCAAACCACAGTGCTCGCGGAAATCATTGTACGACGCAAGACCATGGTCGCGATTCCTCTGCACGTCGATTGCTCGGAGATCCTGCCCTAAGGGTTGTCCGTTTCTGAATAAAAATTGTGTAATCTGAAATCAACACAAAAATGTACAAACAGTCATTACTTATTTTGTTGAACAGCCTGTTTTTTTTTTCTTGAGAGGAAAGATATTCGAAGTACACAGGTGTTCATAATTGTTCAGTCTACTTCAACATAGTGTAGAGTCGTAACATGTGGATTATAAGAGTGGGCTGTAGAAGAGACAAATAAGAACGAAGCATAGTAAACGTTTCACGTACTTCTGGGTCGAAGTACTGATCGCTGGCTTTTTCAGGCTGATAAGACATGCCTCTCGTCAGAGCGTCCATATTGTCGAATTCCTCGATGATGCCTGGCCTGTTGAAATGGTCGCTGAGCCTCAATGATGCCGTCGTCAACCGTTGTTTAGTCACTAGACTGCAATGTTTACAGAAAGTGAATAAGAGAGAACTTAAAACATAAAATAGAATTGAAAACATAAAATAGAAACATAAAATCTGCACTCATTTTATCAAATATTTTATGATGTATTAAATTGCAAATATATGTTTTATAAACATATATTTTTTCTTCTATAAGAAATGTTCAATGTAAGGAATATTCTGGATATTTAGCTATTGTTTCGAATAACAAAATTGGCTTACTTAAGAAAACCAGCGATAAGAGAATGGAAATATCTGAAAGCTGCAGTCGAATGTTCGTTCAGAACACTTGGGTTTACGTTTGGATCATAATCGTCGACGTAGTTGTCTGTCTCGTATAAAATCTTGTTGGCATAAGTGTTCTGAATACCTGCAAAAATAAAAAATTCGGAGGGATATAATAACCATTTGAATTCCTGTCACTATTTCTTGATTTTGCCTGTTCTCTACAATTATTTATATAATTACTTGTTCTGCAGAAAAACCAAATAGTATCAAATAGTCGAAATGACCGACTTATGTTTCCTCATAAAAATTGAAAGAGTTTATAGAAACGACTAATTACAATATTCTACTAATTTAGCAGACTATTTTAACAGTTATCTACTATTTTTTAGAAAGTATTACAATTTTACTCCAATTTTTCAAAACTACCAAAATTTCTATCAGTTCTGCGGAAGATTATCGACATAGTGTTCATTGCGCACATATTATGCAGCATACGGACGAAATTAGATGCTGAAATATGCTCATAACAGTGCGTAACAGTACTAAAGGGACTATGTATAGTCATTGCCTGACTTTAGCATGAGGTTTCGGAATTACATTTCCCGAATGTACACAATAGGTACAATGTGTGTACAATGGATTCCGTGTAACGAGAGAATCGTACCCAAGAATATCGGCAGCCATTCGTAATACGAAATGTGTTGATGTTCCGCGATTACTATACGTCGCGCCTCTTGGAAAATCGTCTCGTCTGTCCAGTGAGGATTTATGTGAGCTAAAACATCTGCCACGCGATTGTGCTCCCGGAGTAGTATTATTTGCAGAACAGTCAACTGCGGGTTTTGATTGGCTCGAGTATCACCTGGAAAAATATTAAATATTCATTCAATATTAAATATTTATTTATTTCCACCTATTTTCCACAATTTACTTATTTCGTAAACTTTTTAATGATTCTGCTATTTTTAGAGGAAGCTTAATCATTTTCTTTTGAACGAGATTTTCAAAAATAGTTGTCAAATTATAGGGACGGTTGAAATGGACACAAAATTTTTTTACGATAGTCAGACATATAAAATTATACAAGTCTTTTAGATTTTCTCTTTGCATCAATTAAAAATTGATGAACCCCTCCACAGTAGAAGGTATAGGCGAACTGACTAAGATCGTGTAGCTCCGTTCTGCTTAGATCGAGACTTTACTGTAATTCAAAACGGTAGAAGTTATCAAAAATTGAGCAGAAACTATTTTTTATTATACTTTTTCGTAACAAGAAATGCAGTGAAAAGATACAAGTACTTCGTTTAGAATTTTAGATGATTTAGAAAAAACTAAAAATTATTAATGGAGATTTGCGAGTTGTTTACTTTAAACTAAGAAGGTATGTGAAGTTACGGTCTTCGCAAGTAGTTTATCTCCGAGATAAATCAGACCTAGCGACAGGTTAGTGAATGTGTAAACTTGTATGCATATTATATGCATACTGAATCGTCTGACTTGATGGCTTTCTTTGTTGTTTGCATTGTTTCCATGAAATTTTGAAGTTGTGAATTATGTTAAGTACTATATAGCTGTTGTACAGTATTATAGCTGTTGTCTACGTTGCCACAATAATTACGCTAACTTACCAGTTTGGTAGCACACTTCGCTGGGGTCCACAGTGTCGCATTGTTGGCTCTTATTGGCTGCCGCAGGCGGCCATTCTCTGTTATGCCGAACATCCACGTTTAGGCGACCACCAGCACCAGCTCTCAAAGAAGCTGCTACTCGATCGCTGGATCCGTACACCAAAGAAAGATCCAAGTGGTGTGTAACTACGGTCAACTGAAAAATTGTTCTTTAATATTGTCAAATTACGAGCTAGATCTGTATACGAAGAAGTTTAACGCTTGGATGGCGGGGCCCGGGTCCGTTTAGACCCAGTATTTTAAAGGCGTCACCTAGTCGTTCATAAACTTTATAGTACAAAGAAGCGTCAAAGTTGATACAGTTAAAATGCAATGCAGTGACTACTTTCTTTAATATTGTTGTTTATTTTATTTAAATTCCAGCTGTTCTGTTTCAAGCTCTCAATCCAAGGCGTTATTTGCTCGGTAGTCGCATGACAGTTAAAGGGGTAAACATAGCAAGCTAGGAGTGTGCAATCTCATGCTTCTGTGTTGACAGCTGTTCGGCGTCCAACTACAGTTCGAACGTAAAGGATTAGACTAGTGTCGTCCAACATCAATTTTACAGCTTAGGACCCTTCCCCTACTTTATCCACGTTCGTTCCTCCACTCTGTTTCCGTTAGTTCCTCTACTCTATATCCATTAGGTTCCTTACTCTATATTTATTGCTTTTCTCACACTGCCTTCGCTTGCTGCTCAATTCTGTCGCAGTTTTATTTTCTGTTCAGTTTTATTCAAAATTCTACGAAACATTCATTATTTATCCTCAGATCATTTAAAATTTAATTTGGACACATTCGCGACATTTCCAAAGAATTCCAAATACATTTCTAAAACATTCTAAAGAATTCTTCAAATTTTCTGATATTTTAATTTTTTTTTCTCTTCCATTTTTCCTATAAACAAAAGCTTGGTCATGAAGTATTTTTCAAATTACAAATTACCTTATCTGCGCAGTGAATAGTAATTTTCTGTGTTTACATGATTATACAACGTGATATGGAAATGAAAATGTAGTCAAACATGAAGTTCAGTTATTAATCATGTCGACAAATCAACTATTAAACGGTCGAAACGAGGTATTTCGCGAAGAGGTTGTTTCACTCCGTAGAGCATAATGTAATTACAGCGGTTTGTTGTTGCAATAACAAACCTGAACCGCCAACAGCCAACAAATTCTAAAAATAGAAGAATTAAAAAATGTCGCAGGAAACCGTCTCACAGTAATGTCATAATAAACAGTTATGTTGCGCCAAATGAAAGGAAGGACGATTGATATAGTGGCGATAAAAGATGCCATAAACTGGCGCGCAATACCAAGGTCACCGACATTTTATTACATATGGTCGCTATCCAGTGTTTATATATACGACGTTGTAAGCAACGTAAAGGCGAGTTCTACGGCCTGTAACATTATGACCTTAAAGTGGCGTTAATCTTTCATGGTCTTTTATGCCTTACGTTTATGTCTTTGCTCGAGATATTTCATGACTGTTCAGGTAACGCTTATGCCAACTGTAAATATGCTCTTCGATCGATAGACTTTAAATGCAGCTAGTGGTAGCCTAACTTACGTACCCTAACGGGGTATACTCCGCGGTAGTGGGGATAATTCCGCGACGTTTATCATTCAGACCGTGGCGACATATATAGAGAAATCACTGTATCGACTCTCTATATTAAATGACTCATCGCACGCGCACGCGTGTAATTGCATATGCAAATAAATGCACGCGACAACAGCTTACGGCTGGACCAGACTAATTCAACGAGGCTCAACTAATTATCTCGCAGGCCTAATCACTTTCTTCAGACAGACCAGCAACCATTTACGTGAACACGTATTTAGTATTTACTCGATGACATAATCGATAATTGAGTAAATGCTCGGGACACTCTCCGATACAGGTAAACGCAAGTTTCGTTCACGGATACTCAATCGATCAGTATAATTAACGGTTGCGGGACCTCCACTTATTCCTTATTTCGCTTTGTGGCCAGATTCCGGACAGCCATGAATGCAGGTATGACACGGAGCAACAAATGAGCGAGCAAAGTAACGTAGTACGAGGATCAACAAACCTGTTCTACTGGTTTGTATTGCGAGGAGCAGCCACGGTCAAGGTCAGTCGTACTACGGACGAAGTTGAGACATCTTATGTTGGCCTTGCTGTAAGCGTGATCGTCGTAAGGAATGATGATCGGGTAGCATTGACCGTGAAGCAGCAGCGGGTCTACTAATTGTCCTTGGGGGGTGCAGCATTGTGTCGCGTGCGCCTCTAGTTACACAGAAATTAACACTTTATCTACCGTAAGCCTAATAACAGGCTTCTCAAACATTAAAAACCTGCTTTCACGCAATAATTCCGAAAGAAAATATTAGAACGCGTTGTCGAGGGCGAGTTTTTTGTTTACGCGGTGGGAACGGCAGTTTGTTCCACCGTAATAGTAATCACAAGAACTTCGACGACTTACTTGATTGAGTAGTTCCGTCAATCATGGCCATGTCGTGTGTCATTATTTGCCCCCATTGCATCGCAGCCAACGTCCATATCGGATCGTCAATATCCACATAGGGGAACAAAGTAGTACTAACCAACCGAGCAGGTGGTAATTCTGATCCAGTAACTGAAGTCGTAGGCGATCGAATTCCTGCATAACATAAATATGCTCGTTTATGCTAATGGACAGCTAAGTACAAGTCAGTGTTATCCCCAATATGAGGTTTCTTAATTTGTCTCTTTTTGTATTAAGTATTTTCCTTCATAAATAAAAACTTCATTATAATTTGATATTTTATTGTATTGATTTATTTGTTAAAGTCGTTATTTCATTTGTCGCCATCAATGCGAATATGAATTTATGAATTCACCGAATTTTCGATTTTGCTGCATAAATAGTAACGAATAAATCACGAGCGCAAAATTTTTGTCTATATAAATCGTAATAATTTGTCAATATAACCATATAATTATTAACGATGTGTAAATGGCCGAGATTCAGGGAGCGTTATTAAATCTAATCCCAGACAGGTATCAACTAAATTAACAATCAAAATGTTTAGTGAATCATGCGGTATACAAACTCGATAAATTACGTTCACACTATTCAGGTATAGATTAATATTATCGGATCTAACAGATATATTATTAATTTTTACAATTACGAGTTCTCTTTCACCGCCCGCAGTCATAAATCATTCATGCAACCGTAAGAAGAAAAAAATTGGAGCACAAAACGAACAAGATATCGACTCGAATTGCTTCGGTATTCCGCGCACCGCGACAGTATTAAAATTTACAATGACGATTCTTAATATTCTCCTCCCATAACCGAGGGAAATACCGACGTAACGAAGTGTCGAGCCACAAAGAATGGGAAATGCCCGGGAATGATGAATGTACCGTGAAACGGTCTTATACAATCGTTAGTTACTATGATCATTTCGAGAAAAACAGGTTTCGTGTTTGTTCGACTTTCTAGAAACGAACGTTAGCGTTTCGAGAGTTGTCCATACGAATTTGATACGAATGTGGCACGAGGCTCATGATTATTCAAATTTAGGTGTTATAAAGTTGCATTCTCCAATTAACTTCCTGTTACTGCTTTTTACCTGAGTCGTAGAAATTCTGCACCGAGGGAAGAATGCCGCCGCACGGAAGATCGATTAACTTTCGATTAGCGTTCACAGAGGGTTTAACATTTTTCAAACAACCTGTTATTACATTTTTATTCGTGTCAATTTATACCTCTCAACAGATTATGGACTACGTTGATTCTTTATGCAAAATAATTATTTTGAAGGAACACTGGTTAATTGGAAATGTATTTCTTCTTAACAGTAATTAAGCAGTATTCTCAATAATTTTATAGTCGAAAATAATAATATTTTTAAATTGTTGCGACGTCTTCACAATTTAGTGGTACAGTGAAATCTTGATCTAAGCCTAATCCTCGGGTCCGTGCTGTGACATAGATCGTGTAGGGCTACTATTTTCTTGTAAATACGCTAAACAGGTACACCAAACAATTCGGATTCAGTATGATTTTTAATGTCTATTTTGCAACACAACGGATCGTCTTCCGCGTTCCGTGTTTGGAGATTCATAGTGAAGCTTGTAAAATGAAGGTGCACCAGTTCCAGTGTGAACTCATAAATCAGGCTCGACAGCATTTGTTCTGTTGAAATCGAAACAAGTTTCTGCGGAATTCAGTATTTGTTATGAGAAATCGTCACCGAAGGAGCAATTACGTTTTATGACTACAGCCGCAACCATTGAAATATGTGTGTTAGAAAGTTCATATAATTTTCAGACGTTACCGAATTTTCTACTGATTAAAATTATAAACAAACGAAAGAATATGTAGTCAATTTTTATGCTGCACGTAGATATTAAAATATAAGAAATGTATGCAATAAACTATGTGATATTAAATAACGTGGAACAATCTGATAAGTAAATATTCGCTGTAACAAACTGTTACACATCTTGAATTCTGATAATACTTAATTGCACGAAAGGTCGTGACGTTCTGCGTGAAGTTAATAGCGTTGAGACATGAAGTCTCCACATTCTAGTTAATCACCCTTAATTATAGACTGATCCGATCTTCTTTACAATCCAAAATTGAATTTATTACATGCCACTCAGATGATCTGAGTACATCATTTTCATCAAACTCAGTATTTTATGCATTTATAATATACATAGACAAAAAAGAAGAAACTGTACTAATTAATTGTATTTGACGAATTTAATCTAATTTCAATAACAGTATTAACATAATAAAAAGAAACTTATTGCAGTTCTTAAATTGCATTAGAGAATTGGATTATAGATGATAAGAAAAATTTAAACACTTCAAATTTAGTGAAATTTCCATACTTTTCTTTACCAATTGAAAACTTGAAACGAGCAGAGACTTGCAATTTACATAATTCAAACAAGAACACTTTGCAAGTACTATTTCGAAATTTTCTTGCCCTAGCTAAGCAAGAATGAGTCACACTTGTATTTCAAGACAAATAATAACCTTGTTGAATGCGATATTACTTATGACTCAATGCGATCGCATGAAATATTACGAAAAAGTTAGTCATACACAAATTGTAAGTCTGTTAATTAAAGGTAAAATTATACTTGCTTCTACATTATTTCGTATTCATTATATTGCGTACAGACTCTTGTAAATGAAAGTCTATCTACGCTGAATTCTTATCATTTTTATTAATTTTTGAAAATTACTAATGTGCACTTAGCAGCACTCTAGACAATATTATTTACCAAGTGATTAAAAAATACTAATATGTATTTCGCTTAAACTTTACCTGAGGAAACCAGAAATTTTTCACTTTTTCACATTTTTCACTGGTTCAAAAGTTATGCATGTTTAAAGTAACAGAACGTAATTAAAATATTCTTGACCTAAATATTGTCAATATAGAACGTAATATGTCTACATAGTTGCAGAAAGAAAAGTGCAATTAAGTGTATACCATGGTAGAACTGACGATTAACAAGTACTATAGCGACAGACCGGAAGTGTGCCTAATAAAACAGGATCGCAAGCAACAGTAAATCAAGACACGGAAACTGACGTCACGACTATAGCGACGTCGCAATTTAATTTCATTCGAAAGCATATCTACTTGAATTATGCTGTCACGTTAGGGTAATTCCAGTTTCAATATGAAATTTTTTCTTCATGAGCCGTGTCCCCCGCATTTTCGTAATGAAATCACTGAGCACGAAAAGTAGAACTGGATTTTTCCATTTGGAAAAATTGGAAACACGAGCTTGGTGCAACGGTGCTATAGTTGTCAGAGACAAAAAAGTATATATTATTAACTTTATTTGAAGCAAGTGTATGAAATGAAAAATTGTTTCGAAAATAATTGAATCGAACATAAAATAAGAATACTTCTCTTACATTATTTATCAAATTGAATAACATTTAACATTCCAACCAATGTCAGTGATTGTTTAAATAGCCAAAAGAATATTGTATTTGCACTTGCATTTCTCAAACCTGTAGGTTTTTATTATAAAATAAAATTATTATAGACTAAGAAAATACTGTATTGCCTAATGATTGCATAAAGTGGCCGCTGATGACCTAGATGTTGACGCGCCCCGTATAAATAAACAATTTTATATGGAATAATTTGTAAAGAACTCGCAATTATTTGTTATCTTGTTTTAAATAAAACGCGCCCAACCCTGGTTCGAATAATGCATAAATTATCTAGGATTTCATCTTATTGAAGCGAGTCACGAAACACCTGCAAACACGTTCGCAACAATGCGTTGTTATTGCTCCTTTTTCCGCTGCCGTTTTGCGTCATTTTTTAGTGTGGAAACAGAAAAAGAATGCTTGCTCGAAATTCTTTGGCTCCGTGTTTCCATATAAAAACTGTTAATTTTTCCTTTGTCCGTGTCCGGTCATCGAAAAACAATCATCGAGCCGCTGCAACGTGAAATTTTAATAGTCTTTCTTGCGCAAATGAAAATATGCGACTGAAATGAAAAATTCAACCCCTGCGCGCTCTTTCGCATTTAAATTTCTTTATAATGTCGAGAATTGTACATGAATACATTTCAAGATCGTTGGGAATGCTCGTCGGTTAATTCAGGTGTTATTAGTGACTCAACACACGAGGGTAATGTTATGGTTAATATCACCACGCTGCGCAACGAGAATATTAATCTAATGCCAGTTAACTGAACTGCGAACGTTTTCTTGCCGAATCAAGTTTAAATTATTTCGCGGACAATACGAAATTATCCAAAAAGTTTTCTCCAAAAACCAATTTATCTCAAAAAAGCTGTAAATTCAAACGCCTCGAGAAATTTTCAAAAATTTTTCTCGCGAATGAAACTTCCATGGATTTGAAGATTTAAGCCTCCTCTTTTTATCGACTTCTTCAAAATTGGTGTACGATTTTTTTTTTCACTGTTTTATGGCACAAAAATGATCAACAAGCTCGTAACGTACACTACTGTGAAGTTGGCGCCTCATTCAAAGCTCGATAAAACCACTAAAAAAAATCGTACATTCATTTTTAAGGTGCGGTTGTAAAGAGGAGGCTTCAATCTTTGTATCTATGGTGGTTTTAGTCGCGAAAAAAATTTTTCAAAGTTTCCACAGACGTTTGGATGTGTAACACTTTCGGGACAAAACGGGTCACGAGTTTCTCGCCTGCTACCGCTTGAAAAAAAATCGTAGAATAAAATTAACAATGGGTTACGAAACTAGAGGCTTCTAGCTTTAAAATGAGTCCAAATTTATTGTCGAATGATCATTAGTTACGGAATTATCATAGTTTAAATATGAGGAATTTTTCGAGAATAAGTTATTGAAATAGGTTATTTTTGCACGCACTGTACTTACTCAGAGCAGTGACGTTGGTATCTGCATTCTAACGCGCGGTTTTAATTTGCTGTCGATTTCATTGCTAGATAATGAGTAAGAAGTTGTCGGTCTCACTTAACGTTTTATTGCACGGTTTTTATGTCGTTCGGTATGTATGCAATTCAGCAACACAGTCCTAATGCGTGGAAATGTGTGTTACTCGGTGGAACTAGTTAGCGAGAGAAATTTCTATCAACGACTGTCAATAGGAAATGTGATTATGTTAAATTTACGATTCCGTAGGGATTTCGACGGGTCTTTAATTATTATGTGCTGCAAACTAGCTGATTTCTAGCGAACGCAATTTGATCTGTTATTAAGGCCGGATTTAATTGTCATTCGCTGAAAGATGTGGAAAAGAGAACAGAAAAAAAAGTAAAATTGTATTTCCTCCACTTCGATCTACGCCTAATCGGAATGTCTCAACGATGATGCAATAGCCTGAAGAAATTGGAAATTTCACATCAAGATCCGCCTAATGCACTTTCAATCTAGAACGCACGTTCCGTTGACTTGAATGAAGCGAAGCGTGACTTGACCAATGAGTTATTTATAGGCTGCGCTCTTGAAGAAATTAATGTTACAATTTATGCGGCATTGGCTGGGTTACGTGAGCGTTGTGTAGTCGCGGTGTTTACAACAATGTTCTCATTGCATGATTCACCAAACACGGTAATAAATTCAATTGTCCTATTTTTCTAAAAATAAATATTCAAACCAGGAATCAATACAGTTCGATATCACTAGAATTTTTACGATGCAATTATGATAAAAACTGCTATATTTTAGTTGCATATATGTTTACATTGATATTAGTATTTCCTTTGGTGATTGTAGATAAGAAAATGTATGCAAACACGGATTACAGTAAATTCTCGATATATGTCAACAGCACGGGACTTTCTAGCGACATATATCGTCCAGGAGACATACCCGTGTTATGTTTACACTCCTCGGCGTCCAAGGCCTCTCGAGCTTTGTGGACCCTCACGGGGTATACCCGGTAGTGGGAATAATTCCGCGACATTTATCGTCCAGGTGTTGGCGACATATATCGAGAAATCACTGTAATTTGTATACCTAACATTTAGCTTTGTTTACAAGTCCTATTCCCCCAAAATTAATTTATGGATAATGGTGGATATCAATCTTCTTCCACCTACTATCACACCTGCCATAACCGGTTCCACGTATCTATTAATCTCAATGATCCCTGATGAATATTGATTGAAAATTTTCTGCAATGCCTTAACATATTTCTTAATTCATTTTACGCTTGCTACGCGTGTTGTATATTTTACTGATTATTAGCTTAATGCTTAAGTAGCGGTAGGCATTAGGTCGAACGACCGTCAATGAAATTAATGCAATTTTTATTTTGCATAAAGACCCGCCACTGATCAATGTTTACAGAAACTGAGTATCCACAGTAATGTCACGAAATTAGAAAGTCAACAGTGGGAACAGGTGAGAAAATAAATAATAATAAAATACCGCTGAGATATGCAAGTACATTGTAGACAACGCCAAATTAATAGACCACGATTATTTTTTTCGTGTGAACTAATCGAAAACGTAGAAAAAGTTCAAAGAAACTGTTCTGTCAATCACTTGGAAGGAAGTGAATGATCGACGTAACACATCGGGTGTAAGACTGCTGTAAGAAGTGGCCGTTCCATTAGAGATGTTTATCCGTTGCAATTTGACAAGAGAAATCGATGGACTCCTGGGAAAAAGTTCGTTGTACTGTAATAAACGGGCGGTTCTGCATAATTGTTTACGACGACCAAACAAAACGTGGCGTGGCGGGTGTATTTCCGAAGGAAGAAAAGAGAGAGAAAGGGAGAAAAAGAGATTTTTACAATGATCGCGGAAGTAGCTTGTGCGTTGTGAACCGAGAGAACTGTAACGAATGTCATTGAGCGCCGTTTATTCACCAATGGAAGGTTCAATGAACCGTGCAATTGCGAACTTGGAGTGTTCTATTCAATTTCCTTACAATGTTTATGTCACAACTATGCAAATACTATACAATTATTTTTCCATTATGAAACGTCTCCACAGAAGAACTCCATATTTTATACTTATTATATTTTATACGTATATATCTATACTCATTTATATTTATTTAATTTATTATTCAATTTATTGCCATTATTTACGTCACTTTTAATTTTGAATTCTCAAGTACCGGGAATTATTTTCCATCTTTGTTACTAATTTTTGATTTTTCACCCCTTGAACGTGAAGCCATTTTAACTCCAGAAATGTGCACTTTTAATTAAAAAATACGTGTATAAAAATAAAATAAATAATAAATATAAGTAAAATATATAAAAATAAGTAAAATATAAAAGTATGTGTACATTTCTCGAGTTAAAATGGCTTCATGGAGTTAAATTTGTTATTGACATATATATGTCATTCAGAATATCTTTCTTTCATTTTTACTACTTAGAAATGCTAGTTCTGCAGCATCTATAATTAAATAACAATGGAATTCGATCGAATTTGTCAAAACACGAATTAAAAAATTGGGAGGACCTTACCGTCACCATAATTCGCGGGTAATAGACGACCATATCTTGTGTTCGCCATGCCCCATGTTGGATGGTAAAGATTATTGCAGGAGCCATCGTACGTTCTGTATCTCGACTCATCGCAGCCACGTGGATAAGTATCGCCACACCTGATTTCTTGATGAATGTCGTTTGTCGCGTTCTGGACGAAGCCAAAAGTATAACTGAAACAATATACACAATATGCAATTAAACATCTATATACTACGTATATGTTTCTTCTATTTCGATTAAACTGAATGTATAAAAATGCACAATGTGGTAGAAATCGTTTAATTTAACATCGAGTCTGAAAATATAATAATTCTACTCTAAAAAATAAATACTCTAATACAGAACTCTCTGGAACATTCTAAAACAAAGAACAGAATTTCATATTTTATTTCCTGCCCCTGTCGCTTAATAATACTTCTGAATCAATAAAAAAGAATTGTCCCTCTTCCAAATAGTCTTATTCGACCGTAGAAATTCTCAAAGACGGTCGCAGTTTGGTAACCACACAAAATAAAATTTCAATCACACTCACCCGCTCGTTTTACTTCCCGTAAAGTCTGGGAAAAAGCTGACGCTCGGCGGCACCGAATAGGGCATAGAATGATATGAATTATGCAGATAGGGGAAACTGTACGAAGTCTCTGAGCCCTCCAAATCCGACCGATCGTCCTTATGTCCTGGGAAAAAAATACTAATAATTAATTAAATTCTCCTTTTCTATTCGGAACCTATTCAGAACGAAGGAGTTTCACATATTTTAGGGATTAAAGATTAAGAAATAATATAACAAATGCCTTAAAAGAAATGCTATTAATACTATTAACAATTTCATTAAAAAAAAAAAAAAATGGCAAACACGTCCCCGTTTTTCCAACAAAGCAGAAATCTCTCAGGTGATCCACCAGAGTAGATTATCTCTGGAAGCTAATTTGCCTGGCAGAAATTTTTCTCCGCATGCGACCGACCGATTGCTCTGATTAGCTTCGCTTACTCATTCCCGTCTCTATTACCCAAGAGACATTTACCCGGAACCGCGCTGTAGTCGATACGTAAGCAGGGATCACTTTAATCAGAACAAAGACGCATGCCGTTTAATGCCACGGATACCGGTGGCATTGTCGTAGTTTTGCTCGGTACCGGTCGAAGGACGCCGTGGATTTTCCCACGACAAAAGGGCCTAGTGCGCCGATTCGTCGATAGAGATACCTATCGCCGTGCACCGATGCACACTGCCCGATTCTTTCCTTTTTCCTGTTTATCGCGCGCATACCATCGGAACAGAAAACGTTCACCAAACATAACCGGCCGGTCGTCGGGGGGATCCAATGTCGACGTAATAGATCGTGAAACAGGCTCGCTCCGCCGTTTTGCCGATCCCTTTCACTGCTTTCGGGTCGGGAACGGTAAATGTTATACCACCACGACAGATCTTATCGACGCAACCGGGTAACTCCGGTAAATGAACGAACGGGGCGACTGTGCACGCTGCCTGGTTAACCACCGAACGAATTTCAATCAGGACCCGGGCTCGGTATCGTTTGGACCGTTGCCAAATTACCGGTATTAATATTCAAGCGACGCGCCACCTTGTCATTCGAACTTTACAACGCACTCCCCCCTTCACCCGTACACGCACGCTGTTCCTCAAAAAGGTTAACACTGAACTTGCACCGTGCAACGTGTCGTGGCCAACGAGTTCGATTGCACTGCGGATTTTACGCGTTCACGGAGTTTACGATCGACCGAGTTGCATTCCGTGCAAATTTTTATCGCTTTCGAGGGAAAACGACGACTGCACAGGGTGACACGGTTCTGTTCCGATACAAGGCGAACGCTCGGGACCGCCTGCCGCCGTATTTCGAATCAGGGCTATGCGCCTCCACTGCATTCTTCAGTGAGCCGAGAGTAAACCGTAAATTCGAAGAGAAAGTTTTCATAAGAAAAGTGACACAACTCAAAGTGTAAAAAAGATTATAAAAATAAATATATAAATCATTATGTGTACTCTACGACTAGTGTGCATGACAATTAACCCAGTATCTAAATAACAAGAAATTATTTTGCGTTTCTAAGTCTACATTTCTAACTGTATAACTAGTGTGCATGGCAATTAACCCAGTATCTAAACAACAACAAATTATTTTAAATTTCTAAGTTGGTTGTATACAATAAAAAAATTTGGCAATTTCAGGGAATTTTCAAATAATTCTCCGGTAAAATTTCCTTTATTTTTTATGTCACTAAATTGTATAATACGTAATTCAATGCATTTGATATTTACATTTTGCAAGGGAACACATCAATTCACGAACATCAAATTAAAATTGCCCCAAGATGAACCTAATCGTACACATGCTAAGTAAAGCTCCTTTTATCCACTTAGGCATCGGTTGAGTTGACGCGGCAATAAAAGGCGTCGTAACTGCTTAGTTGCTGCAATTAAACAGTAGCCAGCGCGAATTTACATTTAAAGCAGCATGTTTTATTCAGGTAGTAAAATAGTCGCTGAAACAATGTTGCGAATGCGCACCTGCCTTTAGCTACCGTCGTAGTAGGTTGGCAAATAAAATTAACGGTTGCAGTTTCGTTTGATATGCAAAAAAATTACTGGAAATTGTAGAGAACTCAAAATGAAACACACACACACACACAGAGAGAGAGAGAGAGAGAGATTTTATCACGTTCGAAAGTTCACCGATAAATTATCAAATCCAGCTTCCAGGGGAAAAATTTTCTTCACCCCCGAAACTGACCTCGTATTTCCACGCTGTAGGCGTGCGCAACTTTTCTCGAACATGTAACTTTGAATTCCGACACGTCACGCGGGCAAACGTTATCTAACTCGCGAACTATACCCCTGTCATTAACTTCCACTTGTTGCACAAGGAACCGATTGCCTCTTTCTTTCGTGCTTCTGCCTGCTGCCTTAATTATTCTTAACGCTGTTACCACTGTCTTCACGCTTCATTCAATATAAAGTGAGCCCTCCTGAAATTGCATCAAACGAATTGAATGACAAACTATTTACTATTCATTATTTGCTATTTGCTATTTACTATTTACTATTTACTATTTACTATTTACTATTTTTGTAGCATAACTATTTTTTTGCGTTGTTTATGACGGGAACAAGTTTTAGAATTAAAGAAAAATAAGTTTAGATTCGTTTGTAGTCCAATTACAGCAACAAGTCTTTTACTAATGAATTATCAATTCCTATAGAGCATTTTTTTTTTTTAAGCTCTTTAGGCCCTTAAAGGGCCCATTTCGCTTTACAATTTATTTTGCAGTTTGGTATTACAATGATACATAATAATTAAATAAATAGTTTACAATCTGTGAAGTATTAATGAATACAAATACACGCCTTAATATTAGGTTCAACTATAAACATTTCAATACTTAAGGGTAATTGATAATCCATTTTATGCAGAGAATCCAAAAGTTTGTGTCTTTGAATGTCATACTTTTCACACTGCCAGATCACATGGTTTAGAGTTTCATCACTTTGATCACAGCTACACTTGCCGTCAGAACTATAGAGCATTTGATCCATATTCAAATATTGTTGCAATAGATACCCGTGCAACATTCAGGTATTGCAGCCCGTTGCAGTGAAACCCAAGGTTATCTTGTAACCTTCTCTGCACCCGATCGATTTTTGCAACACTATTTCCATAGCAGATTCTTTTCGAAGGTGTAATTAAATAGTAGTAAAAATCGTATCACGTTTATTGCCGCACGAGTAAACCGTGTTAAAATGACTTGAAAGCGACAATAAAGCGGCCGACTCGTTTGCCAGAACATGGTTTCAACAGAAACATCGGTTTACGATCCGAAGTTATGTTCCTTTCGCTCGCGCAGGAATGCAAGTTTTTCAGATGCAAACTAGAACATAGACGACAAGAAAAAGTTTCGGTCGATACACGAACCTCTCTCGCGAAGTCAATTTCTGTCGAATCCCCATTCTATAATTGCGTTTCTTACTCTGACTATTAAACAAAAAAATGAATTGCTTACTCTGACTATTAAACAAAAATATTAATTGCTTACTCTTGCAATTGAACAGCTGAACTTTATATGTTTATAACGTGTACAAATGTCACAGAGAAAAATCGCAGAACACAAAAATCGAAGGTTAACCGCAGATTCGTGTTTGTTTTTACTTTGACGAAAGCAGCAAAATTTAATGTTAACATGAAAACTGCAATCATGAGAGTGTTGCATCATCTATAGTGCACAAGTTATTAATTAGTGTCTGAAAAGGTTGATTATTTTACCTGATTTTGCGGTCGATTCTTGACTTTCTCGAGTAATTTTCTTGCCACCCGCTGAAACTGTTTGTTGCAGCATTAGGGTGGCGAAGATTATGGTCACGATCCAGCGTGCTGTGCATTCCGTCATGTTTCTGAAACGAACATTTCAAATTTTGTTAATTACAAAATATTTGTGATTTTCTAATTTGCATTAAAGAATATCTCAAATATGTATTTTATAATTTAATTGATAGTATTTAATAGTATTAAAGTATTTTTAGATTTTTATATTTAATAGTGTTTTTGATAGCTGCGGACGGTGTTACAAGTTTTTTATACCATTGCAAGTGCATTTTTAGTTATACGACTCTTGCAAATGTCAAATTTCAGAACATACTATATATACATACTACACTATATATACTATACTATACATACTTGACATTCGCAGAACGTGAGAGAGTGGTTATCCGTGTCGAATGTATATTTCATTGCATTTTTTCCGACGGGCACAAATTTACAAGAAAAGTATATTTTCCAAGCCTAACATTAAAAGCGAGAAACAGTTTTATCTGATATATCTGTTTTTGTTAAACACTCTAAATAAAATTACAAGTGTATTAATTTTATATACAGTGACCTATATTTTTATAAATTTATTTGCAGTACAGCGACTTTTCAAAAAATTTATTTGAAAAACTGACTTCAATTTTCCAAAGTGATGGATAATGATATGTAAAATCTATTACGTCACGGAAAAAATTGAAAAGACAGAATATTTTAGTCAAAAATTAACATTAACCGTCGCAATTAATTAGGAACAATTCGCATTATCTCGTCTTCTCTCCCGCGGTTCTGTAAATTATGTAAATTGCGGCGGGTCGCACTATTAAAATTACAATGAAGTTATAAAAGAGCATTCCTCGCGGCTATTCGGCCCTCTTCAAATTCATCGGGCTCTTTTTTTCCGCGGCGCTCCTTAAAAAATTGCTCCCATTTCTCGGATAATAAACCGAAACGCGTTTCCTTTCCGAACCCCTCTGCAACATTAATGGCCAAGTTTCATTTTGCGCTTTTCAGAACGCCTCGCGCCAAATTTGGCGTTGCAGGGTGGATTTTGCGGCGAGTGAACGCGCAACAATAGTCGTCCGTGACACACTACGATCATTTCTCATCTAGGCTCAACCAGTTTCCCTTATACGTGACTTTATTTTGTCCATGCAACGCGCGACATTAAAACAGAATGCGGAACAACAAAACTGGAACTATAAAACCGTCGAGCGGCACTCGGTAAATTATTATTTCAAGTTATCTAGTAATCAGTCTATTTTGTTTCAAAGCGTGCTGTGCAGCTTTGGAAATCAAACGTCTTATCAGTGTACAATAATGTCTCGAAATACGTGAAAACTTCCGAAGTTTCGCATGTAGTGAAAATATGCAAAAATTTTCTTAATTTTAATTATTTTTTGGTGAAACGTTTATCAATATCTTTGTGACATTTTTCTGATTGAAATGAGACCAAACACAATACAATTTGGATCGCATTTACTCGTTTAAATCACGATATAGTAGAACCTCGACTATCCAAACTGATCAGTGGAACATGAGAGAAGCTATTTAAAATAGTACAATTTTATTTGAAGGATAATAAATATTTTTAGTCGGTATTCTGACACTGTCCAATGTTGATCCACGTTTTTTTCTGTCGTAGTTTCACTGTTTATTTACTAGAAAATAAAATTTTAACGTCCACAGAGGTAGTAGATAAAGTATACTTGAGATTAATTAACTTTCACGAATAAAATTGTTGTGAAATATTCCAATAGAGAAAATTCGTAAAATTCATAGAGTATTCATAGGGTGTTCATAAAGTATTCATAGAGCAATAAAAATGCTCGTTCTGTTCACACATAAATTTTTACAGTATACTCTTCTACTCTATATTCATCAAAACATTCAATTAAGCAAGAATATGGAGACTCATAAAAACTGAGGAAGCTTCAGATTCGTCTAAAAATAAAAGTTTTTATACGTTGGATTAGAACGAAAATTTGAAGCGTTTTAAATTATAATTCAGAGATAAAATTCAGGTATTCAGGTATTCAGAGTTTTATTCGACAATATATTTTCCGTTCTGTTCTTAATTTTATTTTCGAATTTTAATTTTAATACGAACTTTCGTTCGAACCCAATATTTGCGAAAATATTTCTAGTAAAATTCTGTAAAAATTGTAAGTGAATAAAAATACTCATACTGTTCACACGAAGTATTCAAAGCTGACATTTAGTCGCTATTATTACGATAAGTATTTCTTTGTAACGAGACGGCGCGGCGGCGTGACACGATACGCTGATTTTATAATAACGAACCACGAGAAACTCGACAAATGCAACTGGTGTGCAATCTGCAACGGCTCACGATTGCCTTCCGGTTGCATTTCACGAACTTCTTTCGATAGCCGTCGTAGGCGCATGAAGGTGAATAAAAAGCGATGATATCGAGTAAATGTATCCGCGAACGTTCGTTTCTAGCATGTTCTTTATCACAACTTCTAATACAAAGAAGAAAATCGTGAAGTGCATACAACTATTCTTCTAACTTACGTTAACTGGACAATAGACTCTTTCTCTAACTTTATGTAACAGTTTATGTCATCGAATTTTTATTTCTTCGGTGACATAATTGTTTGTAAGAACTAAACTCTTGATATTATGTATTACAGTGTTTCTGGGGAATGTGCTCTAACGAAAAACATTAGTGGTGTTCGATAGGTGTTTGAATTTCTTTGTAACGCAATAAAAATATTAATATTATTATTTTGAGGAAAGAATAAATTCTCCCTGCTTCGCTAAATTTTTTTTTATTAATTCTTGTCTAGATTTTACCGAAATAGAATTTGACTGCGGTTTAGAGGAAATTAATAACAAATATGTATGACTCTGTTCAGAATCTCGATTGATATTGTACGACAAGGGGTTAATGAGATAATAAATATAATAAAGAGTGAACAATCCGCTCAGAAACGATAAAACGTTTCGTACAAGAAGACTGTGTAGGAGAATCTTGACTTTCCTCGGGGCTTTCCGACGAGGGAGTTCAGCGAGCGTTTTCGCGCGTTAATTGCAGGTGCAACAGCCACGCGGCTGCGATCGTTGCAACCGCGAGTCACGAGGTTGCACAAGCCTCTTTCCACCGCTCGCCTGAAGGTTACGCGATTTTAACGGTTATTATCGCACCGACTCAATCGGAACTGTTCTCCGGTGTACACCCGGCGCCCCTGAAAGATACTCTTCCGATACTTCATGAAATTGCTTCAAGTTGCTCGGGAACTGCGCAAACATCAGCCATTAATTAGCGAAATCGTGGCGTGCGATCAAGCAGGAAGGGAGAACGCGAAAGCCGATCGTTGATTCATCGCCGCCGCGCGACGATATTGTGCAATAACTCTATCGATGCTCCCAGACTTCGTCCCGAGGACCCTGAAGCATTTGCTTTTCCGTCCACGATACCACTCGCGACATTAGGCGCACGCTTTATCTCCACAGCCCCTCCAACAACGTGCCAACCCTCTGCGAACGAGAATTTTTGAAAGTATTGGCGCTGCGCATCCCAGCTAATTTTCTCATTTTCAAGTTTTCCAATTTTTTAGTTTTCTAAATAAAACGAAAGGTCATTAATTGAGAATCCCTCAATAAATTGTTGAAAAGCGACAGGAATTTCACAATTCGAAAATTTTTTAGAATTAATATAACACAATCTTCTGAAATTATTATTAAAAGAAAAGAAAATGCAAGAAAATTTGTATTTAAAAGAAAATTATATATTTTCCTCAGAGAGCTAGATAGTAAAACTACGGTAAAGTCTCGATCTAAGCCGAACGGAGCAATGCGATTTAAGTCAGCCTATCCCCTCCACCTGGGGCTCGAAGCTCGAGCTGCACACTCCGCGGGAGTGGGGATAATTCCGCGACATTTATCCTGCAGGTCTTGGCGACATATACAGAGAAATCACTGTAATCATTTTCCGAGTCAACGCCCGTTTGCAAATTGCAGTGAACGCAGAGAATCTTCGTAAGCAGCATTGGACGTTTCTTCCTTCGGATGTAACTGGTCTGATTCGTGTCTTCGAATTCACTGCGGCTAATAAGGACGAAGCAGTTGCCGGCGAAAACTCTCCGAGTATTTACCCACGGAATCGTATCAACTTCATTAAGTGAACTGTACGAAAATGTTCCGGGGCATCCACCCGTGGAACGAACTATTGCGCGTTCTGGAATCTTACGCTGCGGTGCACGTCTCTGATGTAGACTTCACTTTCGTTGCTTTACTTTCATTGCCACTCGTTGTGTCAGACATTGAACTGGTTTCACACTAGAAGCACGGCGAAGGTGGATCCCGACTGGCTTCCTCTATTCTTATACAAATTACAAGAGTAGTGTAGCCTAATTACAACGAGGCAAGCAATCTACTAAACGTGAATGTCGTGCCCTTCTTTCAGGGCGAAATAAAATTCTATTCTTTTGTAATCCATGCTTATCCCTTGCCACTTGGTTCAAAGCAGTAACAAATAAAATTAATTAATCCCTTGCCCTATAATTGCCAAGGTTTCACATTGAAAGGTCACATTTCATTTCGTTCGATGCTTAATAGAAAACTAAAATAATTTGATTGATGGGATCTATTCTAATCCCAGTCGAATTTTATTTCCATTCAATGTTCAATTTTATTTCTCAAATTGTCAAATATTGCCATCGAATACTTCCACACGTCTACAGGCACAACCTTAATCGTTGAATTCATTTTTATTCCACGTTGAAAAGAGTATGCATCCTTGTCGGCTTTAAATAAATCAACAATCTTTTCTCGTTTCTCTTTTGAAGTTTTGTGTATGTAGAATACTGCAGTAGAAAGTTTTTTTAAAATTCGAAGAAACGACGAAGTTATGACACCGAAAATCACGGCGCGTCACGTGAGATAAATGTTCACTTGAAACTTTAATCGTGATCTTCTGGAAACTATGCTTGCCAACCTAGCACCCAGTAGATCTCTGAAATTCCTCGTCCGTTTAAGTTGAAATTTCTGCATGCCCTTCTGCATAGAATTATCTGCAATGTCCTTTATATTGCTTCTTACGGTAATTAACCGTTATCGGATACAATTTTTCAAATATCTGAACTCATTGAAATAATATAAAGGTCTCAAGTTGCCTTCAAGCAACAGAGAAAATTTTTCTTCAGCAACCTGTCATTTCTACGTTCTTAAAAATTATTAAAAAATCTTTCGCTGCATTAAGCTCAGTTCACGTCTGCTTAAATTGACATAACAATTTATCTATTTCCATAGAGACACGCAATATTGCACTACCATTTTGTAATTTTAGCTGAATATTAATTTATTAATACTGAAATGAACCAGGTCCTAGTCTAAGGTGTAAAATTTATTATCAAGTAACAATTAATATTAATACTGCTTATTTTTATGGACAGAATAATCGAAACTCGTGACGCACAAAAATTCGCGTGAAATAGAATTCAACGTGTTGAATAAAAAAAAAAGAACAGGAAGAGAGAAACAAGTGTCAGCGGTTCTAAAAATGCCAAACACATCGTTCCTATCTACGAAACATTTTTCCGATTTTCAACCGCAAAAAGTGTTGCCAGGACAGTCGCCCGCAATCGGTCACGACCAGTTGGTAAATTGCTCGGAGCCACCGGATATGTCCAATTGACTCAGAAAACACGGAAAAACTCTTGGTTGTGACATCGTTTTAGGTCGAAAACCGAGCACGCGACATTGTTGCTAAACTGTTCCCAGAAACCAGAATCCTTTTTCCTGTTCCATCATCCGCGAGCTTAGTCCAGCCAATGACATACCTAAGAGTTTCATGGAATCGATTAGCAGTCAAACGGACGCCGACGCGACTTAAGTGCGAGTGACAATGATTATTTTCAATGGTAGAACGATTTTCGCGTTTACTAGATGATAGACACGGTTAATTAGCAGAGCCTCGCAGGTTTCCTTATTCGCTGTCGGAGCAAGGCAATCTATAATTAGTCACTTCATCGCCGAGTGCTGTATACAGGGGTAAGAAGTGCTATTATCGAGGTAAACAAGCTCTCGTTGGTGTTAAACTTGTTAAGAGAACATAATTACAACTGGTAATAGTATATTATTACCGGATTGCGTTATGCACGGGGAAACAATGATAATCATACACATCCACTACCGATTCATCAGTCTGATTCACAGTGATGCGCATGATGATATGCGCGCCACCGATTCCGACGCGACGGCCTTCAAAGGTGCCAGAAAACTTGATTTATCCTGGACAATTATGCATTTGGAAATTATGGGAAGACTGCGGACGTGGTCGCGCATTTTTTCCTGCCTTTACGCGCGGCAACGCTCAACAGGTGATATGCTCGTACGTTCTCGTGAACTTAAATCTGAAAACCATTTTTAGATGACCTGGCTTTTTGAGAAATGTAATCCTGAAGAATGGTTGAATTTTCAATTTTGAACATGCTTTGCGAATTTTCAATTTTAAACATTCTTTATGTTTTCTAATTTTGAATATTCTTTATGCATTTCAATTTTGAACATTCTTCATGCTATATTATTTGAAAGACATTTTATAGTCACTCAGAAACAAAATGCACTTTTCATTCATTGTTACATTTGATTGAAGAGGCTGTATTACGACAAAAAGGCAGCTCCTCTTTCAACTAATTTGACAACGTCTATAGAGATGTCTACATCTTTTTAATCAAATTGATCAGAAGAGGTTAGGTTTTGAATTTTTCGGGAAGACACTGCGAATTAGGGTCTATTTAAATAAAATGATGTCAAACATGTAGGGGAAGGTGTCGTTGTCAACGTGCCAACGAAACTTCGTAAGCTTCTAGAACACTTTGGCCAACACAAGAATCACTTTTGTCAGCAGAAATCCAGTCTGCAGGGCTTAAAGTTAAATCAACCCTTAAAGTTTTCGTGCTCCCTGTTTTTTCACGTGTAACTTTATAATTATTCGAGCAAAGATTCAATTACGAAAATTATCCAATCCCTTACTACCCCTATTACCCCCCGATGAACAATTTTATCTATTTCATTTCGATTTTAAATTCATTTATTTCCTGAAAGCGTAACTCCTGAAACGTTTCAACACTTACGTATATAACAAACGATTTTTAGGTCGTAAAAGCTGATTGAATTTATTCCCAGTATTGGAGCAATGTCACTGAAAGCACTATCGTCTTTAAGACGTGATTCCACGCTTTTAGAAGTTCGGCGAAGAAACATTTCTTTTATGGTCGATAAGACACTGTGATCTCACAAAGCTTTGTCCAAGACAAATTTTTTCAGTTGGAAAGCCCTTCTCTCGTTAACAACTATGCTTGTCACATCTTGATGGAATGGACCACGTCATAATGCGTCCTACAATGAGCCAAGTTAGTCCACGAGTATCAAAGTTTCACTATGAACCTTCAGTCGACAAACCAGCCTTTACCCATCTACTCTCAAATTAGATTTAAACATTCAACAATTTCAACAAACAGCTCCGTTAAATGTATCAAATTTTATAACAACCTGTCGCTTACAATTTACTGATCACGTGCATTTACGACAGAAATACTTATTGTTTTCAACTTACTCAACGTATTAACAAAAAGAATTGTTACTGTTTCTGAATTCTAATTTCGTCAGATGCAACTGCCACTAGAGAGCCGGACAGTTTGTTTTACTTTTGATCATTTGTTCCATACCGTTAATATTTTATTTTATTATTTAATGATTCCGCATTAAGAAAAAAAATGCTGGTCGAGAATGCAAAATAGAATATGCCTGATAGCTTTTTTGAAAAAAATTCAGTGTCAGTGTACGCAGTATACCTGAGCAAAACACTACCTATCGACATGTCTGACCATCACTCGCTGTTTCTACTTACACGCTGTGAACTGCAATGCGTTGCACTGCAATCTTGACCATTTGCTTATTTCTTACCACTGTGCCTACCAGCAGCTACTTAACAGTCCTTTACAAATAAAATATATTTCATTGAGATTACTGTTGCATAAAAATAAGGTCACACGAAACATTAAAAATTGTTGTTTTGCTTGCTTGAGATTATAAAACACACCGTGATGGAATTCAGCCGGTTCGCGTGAACCGGTTTCTGAAATGTTTTAGGTTCATTAAACAGGTACCTACTAACACCTAATCTTTACACTATCGTTTCTTAAAGTTCAATTTCACTTACTATTTGCAGTAAATCCACTTTTACTACATGTTTAGTGTGTCTGCAATATAGAGTTCATAAGTATGCTTCTATTTCAGTCTTGAAAAAAGAAAATAACTATATAGAAATAATAAAATTATTAGAACGTGATACGTTAAATTTTAGAAAATATCTTTTCTTTTTATATTAAAAGCAATACATATTAAAATAGAAACCTAGCTATACCACCGAATTATTGTCATTTTTGTCTGAAGAATTAATGTTCGAAAATGTTAAAAACAATTTAAGAAAAAAGTGAATTTTTCAAAAAGCGTTACCGCTCTAATAAATCACTGTCACATCAGAGAAATACAATATTTACGATAGATTTTTAAAAAACTAAATTCTTCCATTAAAAAATGGAAGGCCTTTTTTTATATAAAATAACTATACTTTCACTTGCACCACGATTACAGTACGTCATAAATACGCTTCAATTAAAGCAAAGTTGACATGGCCAATAGCGGAAATTCCATTTGACGCGAGCGCAATAATTAACAGACGCAGCCTGTGGCACAAAGTAGCCTAAAACCGAGACTAATCCGTAGCCGAAATCTGTTTGCAATGTGTATTTTATCATTGTGCAACAAGGATTGGGATCGTAAATCTAGCGCTTAGCACTTTCACGATCGATGACGTGTCCGCCGTTCGTGGAAGGTGGGATTTGCTGACGTAAAATTAGTTGCGTTCCGTAGCGCAAAGGAATCTACGTTACGGGATTGCGTTCCCTCGCGATTCATTCCACGACGAAACAGAAACAACTACACGTTTCAACTCGAATATCCGTGCTCGTATTTACGCAATCATTGGCCCCGCCATTTTACGCGTCGGCCCATTTCATCCTCCGTGGTGCGGGAAGCTTGCTCCGATGATGGAATGCTCGGATCGATGAGAATCGTCGAAACAACGTTCGCAGGTGGGATTCGAAACGGGATCAAGCGCTGAATCATTGAGAAAGTCTGACTACAGTGCTGTGAATAATTATAAATTTCATGGAATTTTTACAATACATTTTTCGTACCGTTGAACACCTCCGTGCGAAATCGTTCTTCATTCTTTTCGCAATTCAATTCATTAGAGCTATCTAGCTAAAACAACGCCTGAAAATAATTTTATACACCTACATACATCTACTTACTTCAAAAATCCTTTGCACTCGAAGAAATTTTAACTCGAAAACGAAACATTTCTTCCGACCTAGAATATTTCTCTTCTATATATATTTTTTCATGCTATACATACGAAAATGGTGCAATTAAATAATGTAAAAAATATTTTGAATAATGATACAGCAATTTTTAGTGGCGCCTTACAGTCGCCATTCGAGTGCTAAGGGTTAAAGTTTCGAACAGAGTAATCGGTGAAATTTCCCGCCCAATAAGGAATAAAAAGGAACACAATTTTTCCAGCCTGTATAAAAATTATTGGCCAACACTATCATACAGCGTAAACGATGTAACGAGAAATTAAATAATTATGTGTACACACAGAGAATACACGACAAAGATGTACACGTACTCTACAGTCCCGTTAAATTATTAATAAAGTTGTCCTGTAAGTACCACCACGAGAACCCTTTACCTTCTCTGTCGGCTCCAGTAATGGTGAGCAATCTTCTTTGCGTTGATTAAGTTAAATTTCTGTACTATTGGGAGTAATTTCGTTTCACCCTTTCTGTAAACAAGTTTTCAAAGATTGATTGCCCGTGCTTCATACGCGTGATGCAGATACGAGCAAATTAGACTGCTGTGTAGAGAACGTTCCATTTAAATTATCCCGGCGAATGTTTTTTCAGATCAATGTTGTGTGTGACTTTGAAAGGCTCATCATTCTATTTCGAGTGCTTTTTGGTGTAACTGTCTTAATTCTTGTGTACTGATCACAATTATTTATTTGTAGGCAAGAATTCCATATAAATGTTTAACTTTGGCATTCTCTTAATTTATATTTTATAACTATAAATTTTAGTTAGCTTTCGTTTGTGCTTCAGCACGATAATTATGTTGTTAAAAATCTATCACAAAATCCTGTAATGTCACTTCTATCTAAAGACAACAGACATTACTGCGCAATGAGCAGTATACAGTAAAATATATTTAAGGTTGAACTTTATCTCAGGAATCCAGAAATTTTTCACTTTTGTTTATGTAATCCTGTAGATTTTGGCGA
>CM052120.1:11040595-11060237 GCA_028454245.1 Halictus quadricinctus | reverse complement strand
GAAAAGAATATCTACATTTAGGATTAATGTTTCTTCGATGATTAAACAAAAACGTTGCTTGAGAAACGCTTGGCACTCAAAAACCTCAAATAAAACTGAATGGGTATAAGAATCAGGGCCCCGAGAGAAAGTTGAGAAAGAGTGTAACCGACTATGTGAACAATGACGTTCATGTAATACTGTGACTAAATAGTAACTAACCGGCGGTGAGCCAACCACGCGTTGTTAATTGTTACAAAAGAGTGAACTGTTTTATCAGAAATTAAATCAAATAATTATACAATCCCGGAAGAGCGGCAGCGACGATTCAATTTATTTCATTCAGCGTAACAAGTTATGTTATTCAAACGGCGTAACAATTATACACATAAAAGTATCGGTCAATACAAAAAGTGTTAAGAGTTTAGGGTTTGTCGCATGATTTTATTCGTTTGTTTACAGGTCCGATGGTCTAGTAAGAAACCTCGTATGCAGCAGCCGCTGATTTACATTGTTGCGACATCTCCGAAGAGCCGTTTATGTAGTGTCCGCCGTGAAATGTTAGAAATTTTTCTTACCTTTAGCCAAGCATATATTGAAAGTACCGCCGATGGCATTCGTCCCTTGATGTTGCAACAGTAATACTTGGTGGATCTTAGATTAGCCTGACTAGAAGTTTTCCTTCATTTTATTATTTTCGGGTCAATTTAGAGAACTTTTTGATAAAATTTTACGAATTGCCCTTCCCCCCACCCCCAAGCTTTTGGCACCTGTTATGCGTCAGTCTACTCTTTCGTTTTCTCTGGAAATTACCAAAACATGCAATAAATGTTGAAACGCTTGTTAGAGTCAATACGGGGCGCAGACGTCGCGTCGTTTACGAAGACTTAATTACTGCAGTTGTTGAGTTTGTGTTTGAGAAGTGTGTTATGTCCACAAACCGGCAAAGCGCCCTAAAACGTCTCGAACTACTTCAGTCGCATACTGTCTGATCACCAGGGCTCGCAGCGGCTAATACTACTTACTGCCCATAGTCCCATCATGAACGACTGCAACCAATACAGTTTTATTTCGATATAAGGCGACGGTGTTTGTTCTGAAATAAGGAAATCGCTATCCCCTTCTTTTGAAGTTATACGCTCGACACCGCTTAGTGCCAGAACGAGAATGATTTTTCTATATATGTCGCCAAGGCCTGGATGATAAACGCCGCAGCTTTATCCCTACTAAGAGGCCGCGAAGTTCGAAAGGCCTCGGACGCCGAGGAGTGTAAAGAATATTGTAAAATATGTCGCAACAGAATAAAGTAAACGAAAAGTTAAAAACATTTTATAAATGTCTATGTTTTGATGCATAACTGTATCTTTTGCACAAAATCATTATCACTTACCTCGATTACCAAAGCTGGGAACGGATAGCTTTCTGCTGCTACTTCGTACATTTACTGCTACAATTTTGACAGTTATGGTAGATACCTTTGCGACAGTTATGGAAATGATACCGTAGTTCTGTGAAAATAATTTCGCCTGTTCTCTCTCGTCCGCTTGAAAGAAATGAAACCAAGATATGTACAAAAACCAAATAATCTTATTTATTTGTCCTCGATACAGAATGAAAGGTGTGGAGAGCGAACCAATAAAACGGGTCCCTCCTCGAGTAACATGATCAGATGGAAGTCTACAAGTACTTATTAAGCGTATGAAATCCAAAGACAGCGACAACATCTACAGTCTCAGATATCTTTCTTGTCTCACTGTGTTCCTAACACTATTCTAGAATAAAACTCTCTTAATATTAATAGTCTTTTTTTCCGGAGCTCTGTTTATCCCCTGCACTTCTTCGTCAATTCTGCTCGTAACTTTTCTCCTCGCGGCGTGCGTTAGCCCCATCGCGTGTTCATTTAATCGACTAGTCACTTTGTGGATGCACCTTTTGTATATCGTTTGTTTTCTCGACTGCATCCGATGCATACCGCGTTTGTTCATTGAAAATAATGATTCCCCCTTATCGTGCCCGTTCGTCATCCGCGTTGGCACACGCGGCTTCGGCGAATACCCCTCCATTCTTTTGTCACTGATTTCGCGACGACGACGCTCTAACGCCCAATCGTCGACGTTCTTCAACTACCGTAATCCGAACGTCAAACCGCAGCCTCCGCCACGCCCGTCGTGCAACACGGGCAAACCGATGTGGCAATGTGACCAGCCAATTAACGGGGATGTTCAACGATACGCCTTCGCTCTTTCTGACCAGGCGAAGAGGTCCACACTCGGGATCGCTTCGAAGTCTGTGCAAGACCTTAGTTCATTCCTGCAACACAATCAACTTGTTAGAAGATTTAGATCTGTTTTTCATATCTTCGTCATTTTATTCCTATCTCTATTTCAGTTGCAATGCGAAAATAATTTTATGTCACAGTGTATATCATTTATAATTGTTAGAATACTAGGAACTAGGAAACTGCTAAGGTGGGGCAGCTTTAAAAAGTATGTAAAAAAAGACCAGTTTCAACAACAACTTACCCTGCTTGTGGTTTGAAGAAAACATTAGTTTGCATGTGCGTGATGTTGTTGCCATTATCACAGAACACTCTTGCCAACGTTACATTACGTATTTCTGCCAATTGTTCTACAACAGATAACAATTCGTATTAGTTAATAATCAATCATCAAAGTAATTTCACAGAAAGAAAGAACATGGTATGAGTATAAGAACAGAATAAAAATAATAAGACTAATAAGGGTAATTGAATGGATTTTTTTGGAAAATAGGTTATTTTGCGGCTTTCTCGTTAAAAGTGTTAAAAATGAATATTTCTTACCAGATGTGAAAGGTTGTGGTTGAACTGCAGAATCATAGAAGTATCTGTCAGTGCGACGAGTTCTTGCAAACTGTTCGGCGATCAAGCAGCTGAATGTAGGACCTAACAAGCCATCTTCCACTGGTCTTTCAAGCATTCCACCAATGACGAGATCCACGTCGTGAGGACTTGAGTAAATTTTTCGCAATTTCATCAACATCTATTAAGGAAAAGAAACGTACAATGTTAACGTGTATACAAATATACATATGCATAAATTTATGTTGAATACACATATTAACACAGATAACGAAATTTATAAGGTTGACATAGTTACCTCCAATGGAATGTAGTCTAGGAAGTCATCAAAGTTCTTCGCGGCTGGAAGTCCGCAGTATTTACGATATTGATTGTAGCCTGGTAAAGCATGATCACGGCCACGTTGAATGTCCAAGCTAATGGCGTCCAAACCAAGACTGTCTTGGCCTTCAGCATACAATTTGCTTGTCACCTATAAAATATATACAATTATTTATTTTTTATCAATATTAGTAGTCTCCAAACATTATTTAATAATAAAAAGAAAAGTATAAACTTCTACATAAATACGATTATCGAAATGACACTAACAAATTGTATCTTTCCTTTATGGTGGAAATTCCGAAAATATTTAACGTCCTCATGGACAAGTCTGAAAATGGTAACCTACATATAATACTTACGTCAGAAATTATGTTCATGTCCATTTTCTGACTGGTCTGAGTAACCATACCGCGAAGAAATCCGTCGAATACTTGATCCGTCTCGATTACGCTAGGCTTGTAGAAATACTCCACTAATGCGAGAGTACTGTTGACCCGACGTGTGTTATCTGTCAAGCTAGAAAATGAAAATGAAAATTTTTAAATAATTAACGGAATAGATGGAATAATTCTATAATTTATTTAGAATTACTATACTTTAGAGAGAATAGTTTAATGCACTTTGTAAAAAACAAGGGACACTCTGTATAGCTTACCTCAACTCCTCTTGCATCAAGGAAGTCAGGAACCGCAGGGCTGCAGTTGCAACCTCGTTGCTAATTGCAGGGTCATCCATAGAGTTATAGTTACGGCTGTAACTATTTCCGAAAGTGAGCTCAGCAGATCGAGCATACTTCTTGCCGAGTAATATGGGCAGCCACTCTTTGTAAGTGATATGCTGAATTTCAGCAATTACAATTCGTCTGGCTTCCTGAAACAGCGTCTCGTCTGACCAGTTGGGATTCAATTTCGCAAGTTTGTCAGCGATTCTGTTATGCTCGCGATGCCAGACAGTGTGCATCACAGCCAGTTGAGGGTGTGCATTTACACGGTTGTCACCTGTTGAAGTAGAATCATTTGTATAAACAACTAGAAAAATAATTCAACAATTTTCTCCGTATACTTGTCAGTATATCTTAAGCTTCAACAAAACAAAAACTGGATTAAGGATTTCTACAGTTTCTGCGACTACTAAAATCTTTGATATTTATCAATAATTTCTCAATCTCACAGATATAAATTTAGACAACAGTGTTACTTGATCATAAAATGCTTAATGCAGAAACAAAATACAGTATTTAGAAAACTGTATTATTGGGAATTCACTTGCTAGGATTAAGCAAGTCTTCTCGGAAGCAGGTTTAGCAATAATAGAGAGAATAAGAAGAAAGATTAATTTAAAGAAATATTAAAAAGTATGGTAGCAAAGTATACAAAAGAATTTTATTATTACCAGAGTCGTAGCAGCCTTTCGTGCAAGGAGATCCAAGTTCCGTGCCACCGACAGGTAAATACTGATGATTATTATGTTTGTGAACCCGTAAACGACCGCCTTCGAAGGTACGGAGTTCGCGAGACTTTTTCAACGTTGAACCATAGATCATTGAACCATCCAAAAAGTGACTGACCTGGTTCATCTGGAAATTAAACGTAACGACAGCTTTATTTAACAGTGAATAAAAATACTATCATACTTAATTATTATGTATGTATAGATACGAAGGAAAATACAGTATTATCTCCGTAACTGTCGCAAAGATATCTACCGTAACGACAGTCAACATTTCTTTTTCAATCACTATTCTTCTCTACGTTCGGCACACTACAAAGAATGTAGCACCTTTACTACAACACAATGACAACGACAATGCGACAGTTACGGAGAGACTACTATAAAAATTCATATATCGTTACCTGTTCCACAGGTCCGAACGTGCACTCCGGTCGAAGCACAGGCAACGATCGCACATAGTTTATGCATCGAACGTAATGTTTGCCATAAACGGGATCCTGATCAGGCACCGTGATTACAGCGCAATCGGGATGAACGTGTCGAGGAGACAAGGTGTTTCCGTCCGGTCGACAGCAAGAAATTGGTTTCCCCGATGACACTGAAAACCAAAAATAAAATCACCTAATTAATATCCATCGGTAAATACGCTATAATATTTCAATGAGATTTGTAGTGCGTTTTTTATGAAGGTCAATTTGCACTATACGGTAAATAAATGAAGACATTGCTGCATTGCAAATAAAATGAAAGAACCGCTTACCCATTTTGCGCATCGGTGTGTAAGAAATATCATTCGCAATGAACTGGCCCCACTGCATGACCATCAACGTTCTACTGACGTCCGACTGATCGTTGGGAGTTGACAGAGCCACGCTGATGCTCCTGGCTCCTGGCAGAGGTTTCCTCGCTTGTCCCATGTGCCTCGGTTCTTGAATTCCTGGTCACCGAACGAAGCATTAGGAAACTAGCACTACAGACGATTCTACGTCGTCGAATCGGAGTGAATCTGTACTACGTTCAAGGATGCACCGAGCATCCAATCGACCATACTCGAATCAAATAAAGTCAAACGACTCTAATCCAGTAGATATTCCAAACTGGATGATTACTTATTACACATTTAAATCCAACAAAATCAAACGAATATAATCCAGACGATATTTCAAACATTTTCAAATACAGTGTTTGCTCTATATATGTCCCCAAATGCCTAACCGATAAAAGCCCGAGAGCTATCTCCACTCCCACCCCATGAGAGGCTACGAACCGAGGTCTCTAGAGCTTCGCAGTCCTTTTCTTAAAGAATATCTCCTGGCCGATACATGTCCCTGGATAGAACCGTGTTTTGGACATATATCGAGTAGACACCGTATTTTCAAACAATTTCGTACATCGTTAAATCTGTGATCGCTCCGACTTCGACGAGTTTTGTTTTGTGTGCGCGCATAAACGTGTCCGTGCAGCGCGAGAGCGAGCATGATTTGCGCGTCTCTGATCGCGAATGTTAGGAATCGAGGTAACCCTGGTGCGAGTGATTCACCTAGCTGCGCCTAAAACCTCTGGTTCGATTCGCAACGGCACATCAGAGACCGAGAGATCCGAGCAATTTGACCTTTCGACCGACAATGCTGGTCTATAAACGCGAATTCGACACCCCCCTCCCCCAGAATCGACCGGCAAATGGCTCGCGCGCTGCACCGCATAAAAGTATATACTTTGTTCTACTGCGACATGGTTGTTCTGATGCGTTGTCGACGAACCAACGCGGTGAGAACGCGTTTTCGCGGCGATTCTCATCGGATTCGTGAAAGATACATTCGGAAAAAAACATAGATTGATCGAAACGATCACGTCGAGAACGCTCGCAGAAGGAGTCAAGTGACTTATCTAGGTGGCTGATGAAGGTACCCAAGCCAGGGAACGCAGCTGAAAGAGTGCCTTCGTTTTGGAGCCACATGTTCTCTCACGTGAAACCATAAACAATTTCAAGAAGACCTAGCGTCGCCAGATCAGGGGAATTGGCTCGAATTGAGGGGAACACGGTTAGTTACCCCCTCTCTCTTCCAGTACCGGATTGGTCACGTGACATTGTGACACATGCGCGACAGAGGCGTCACGTGACCGTGGGGGAAGAGTGGGGGAACAGCGTCGTAGAAGGGGAACCGGTAGAGTGGGGAGACGAGTCTTGATCTGGCGACGTTCTCTTGAAGCTCGGAAAAAAACGACGCGACAGTTTTGCAAATGAATCGCCTGAAACTCTCGGCTTAGGTTCACCTGGCTCGGACACCTTTAACGAGACCCGTACACCGCAATCAACAGAAAATAGTTCAACTAGTGTTACAATAATAAATATGATACATTATTTATTAGGTATATCCGAATTAGTTTACATACACATTCTACTGCTGGATAGAATCTCCCGACCGGGGCACCCTATTGTAGACAGTATTATTCACTGCTACACTCAGGCATTTTATGCTCTATGTGCCTTATCGCACAACAACTGTAATGCAAATCACAGAATACATTTTGTTAAGCCAATCGACGATTTTGTTTTTTTTTTGCGTTCAATCCATCAGCGCCCATGGGGATCAGAGAGTGTGTGTTTCGTTTTTCAACGGTTTTCTTTTTTTTTCATTTGCTCCGCTTTGCGTTGCTAGTGACTTTTGGTGTGTGTCAGTGTGGCTGAATCAGTGTGTGTACGTGTGAGAAGAAATATGCTTGCAAAGGTGTCGAGATGTGAGCGGATTAGGTGGGTTAGTGGGTCGAGGTTTGTCGCCAGCGCACGCAGAAACCGTTTCGAGCTTTCAACGGAGAAACAATTAAATGTTCTCAGTGGATGATCCTAATTGGATCGAGCGGAATGGAGGTATGATCAGACACAATTTTTCGAAGAATTTGTGTGAAGAGAATCACGAAGAGAATTTCATCGGAGAATCTAATTTTTTTTATTAATGAAGCCTATAGGGGAACTGCTTCGAAACCAGAAACGAGAAGAATGATCCTGCATGTGAACGTTAGGTATTGCAGCGATTTCGGTGAAATGTACAAGGTGCCCCAAAAGAATGTACAATTTTTTACAATATCGGTTGAATACAAGTAACATTTTTTACTTTCATCCCATTTTAGATTGGTCAAGAAAAAGTTGTATGTGGTCAAAAGAAAATATAATAAAATGTCTAATTTATGAAACGCTTATGTTTGCGAGACATCTGACAATTTCTGAAATAAAGTAAATCACTTCTCGCAGTGAAATGACATTGAATGCTAAGATTAATATTTAAGGATAAATGTTGACTCTACTTTACATTTTGTTTTACTAGGTTTTTTTTAAAATCTATTTTTGCTCCTCAATCTTGACAAGACTTTCAGCATAATCAACACCGTGTAATCGGTTATGTAAATTTGTTCAGACTTCGGCCAACCATAAAGAGGCCTTTGTAAAAATAGTTGAAACGATTGTTACTGTTTACCAGGTATACAGCCGTTTCATTTAACCAAGTTGAAATCTATTTTTGGAAAAGCGAATATATGCAAAATAGTTAACTATAAGTCTTTACATATTCATACTAATAATAGCATAGTAATAATAGCTTGTAATATATACTAGCATTCTTAATTTAATTTAATTTAGCTCCCTGATCTCGAGAAAATAGGACACCTTGCACACGTGTCAGAGTCAGAGTACAATCACATTCCTATCAGCCATCAAAACCTCGTAAAAAATGCAGGATTCGATTCAAATGATGAGCACATTCCGACACAACATATTTTTGGTGTGCACCAACTGAGAATTAAACGTTTTTGCGGAAAGAGATATCATCGAAGACATAGTCTTTGCTCTAGTAAGTGCAATGAGTGCTAAAAGGTCACATACACCTAGGTCAAGTAAAATTAACTTCAAAAAAATGTATCCAACTAAGTATATCTTCCTTAAGTAAGTATATCTTCCTTAAAAAATTGATCAAATAATTCATAAATTATTTTATACCAGTACAGAAAGAAAATTAAAGTTGCACCAGCAATTTTCAACCCTCTATAGTTTAGTAAACATTTCACAATTTCTAGATGTATGTAACCCTAAATCATGAGCAGAACGTCAGAATCAAGAACATCCTTGATGAAATAGGAGTCCTAAGAATCGGAAGTCCGATAGAAAATGTCGCATAGAAAGCGATAGTACCAAGAAGAACAAGTATAATAGACCAGAAGAATCAAGGGGATGGGCGACTGGAAACAGGATGGGGAAGCGCCAAACGTTTGATAGGCTGTAAATAATTGTATCGATTATTATTCCACACAAATAACGATATCGCGGCACACGGTTAGGCTGGTACGTCACGGAACGTCTAAGTTTCCCATTTGTTCGAAAGAACCCCGACGGAAAGTGACCCGATCGTGGAAACCCGGAGAACTTCGTGGACCAATCGCGGGTGACTCGGGTAGCCGAAAGACTCGCAGCTCGGATAAACGGGTAAATCGACGGTAAGTTCGCGAGTTCACGGGACACGGGAGGACCAAGATCAGGGCTTGAAAACTATAATAACATCGACGTCGGTTCTTGCAACAGTTCTGAAGAATCTTTATTTGGAATACAGTACTGTTCGCTTAAAGGGTCTAGCCGGCATCAAAAATACCCATCAATCGATTTTGGACGGAAATGGTTTCTTGTTCGATAGCTTACCAAAAAAGAACCCTTTCTGACAAGTTTCAGCCCTGTACCTCATCCGTAAGGGTAGTTTCGGGGAACGAAGGAAAAACCAGTTTTTACCCCATTTTCCCCATTTAATCGCATCGGGAAATTCTTTAAAAAATCTGACACATTTAGCATATCTAACCACACATTCGAGAATTTTTTCCGATTTTCTAGTTGCAAACTCTGGTTGTAAAAAATGAAAACCCCGGTAGAAAGGGTTCTTTCTTGGTAGCTGCCGAACGAGCTTACTGGACATTTTCGACTACCTTCAGTCGGCTAGACACTCTGCAAAATCTGTTGCACTTAAATTTGCACGATCCATCCCCACTCTTCCCCTACTACTTAGTACCTTGATCTTAGAGATAAGAAGTAGATGAGGAAAGAGAATAGAACTACTAAATGAAAAGGTAAAAAAAAATCGACAACTAGTAATTTTGGTTTCATATTTTCAAATGTGCTACCGATGGATTGTTGAGATTCCTCCGATTAGAATGAGTACAAACACGACGTACATCGGACTAGTTTTACTGACAATCTGACTAACAAAGTAGAGGACATACGTATGATCGCTATGTAAGAAGTCTACAAAAGTCGACCGATTTGTGTCGTGTTTGGACTCGTTTTAATTGGAAGAATCTCGACAACCCATTGGCACCTGGTTTGAAGAGCTAAAAATTACTGAATTCGAAATTTTAGTCGAAACATATATCAGCTGGGGATTTCGGTTCTTCATGACGGTTATTCGAAATGAAGATTCTTCGTTCCTGTTCTAATTAGAACCGCTATATAGCGGTTTTATTAGACAGTTGTTATCGGGACCGTTTCAAGCCCTGTGAGAAGGTGTCCAAGAAATCTGTGCTGAATCTTTGCTGAATCTGTGCCGAATCTTTGTCGAATCCTTACCGTCAAAATACTGGGGAAAGAGAATTCTGTTGTACGCGGTCATCGCACTACCCCAGGTCGGGTTCTCGATATTGTTGCAACTGCCATCGATGCTTCGGTACTTGTCTTCAGAGTCGCAATCCACCTGCGATGATGGACAGGCGGTGCTCAACTGGGTACCGTGCAACGACAGCGTCGAGATGAATCGCGCACAATCGTCCTTCTCCAACCCGAACCTGCAAGAGATAATAGTTACATCGTATTTTGTTAAGTGGTAAATAATGAACTGGCGCTTGTCTAGCGATATGGTGGATACGGATTGGATTCGAAAATTTCAAGAGGACTGTTAAGACCTGTTACAGGATTAGTTAGAGGTTTTGGAACACGTTTCTTTTTTTCTACGTTTTGTTGTTTTAGGAAACATCCCTGGGTAAATTCTCTTTATGCGTTGGATTTACAGCAGATATAAAATATTATTGTTGCGTAAGGGGCAACGTATTAATTGTTAATGTGACTGCTTGTGGTCCTCCTGTTTCTGTTTTTTAATACACAACGCTTGGAATTTAAAAGTAATAGGTATTATTTTGAAATGTTGCTTCTTAGCAATTACAGTAATGTCTCGATTTATGTGACAGAGATGCACACGATATTTGTGAAAATTTTAGAACTTTTGCTTTGAATTATTTCATAATGAAACTTTGCGCGCTATATTTCTGACATTTTTCCGATTAAAATGAGACCCAACGTGGCACAATTTTGAGCATATTCTTCAATTGACGATTTGTAGGAAAATAAGAGAACGCTTCGTTAACAGATAGAGATTGTTTTCATGGTGGCAGCAATAGAATATTGTCTGGTAAAGAGAAATATGACTATTGAACACTTATTAAAATTTAAATTCATAAAAGTGATTGGACGTTATTAGAATTTCACCTTGCAAGTGTATGCAGAAAATGAACAACTCAAGAATTGTCCTCAAAAGTAGAGTTTATTAATTGACACAGACGTTCAAGCAACTCTAAATTAGCTGCTTTGTTGCATTCGAAAACTCCTTACCGAGGCGGAAATTTTCGTGACACCCTGTATAACAGCCATTATACTTACGTTTAATATGCGAAAACTAGTCCCCCGGAACCAGCTTGAAGTTGCTGGTCGTTTTAGCAGAAGTAAATCGAATGAAGAAGACGATACTTAATTTTACTACGAAGTATGTGAATGAAAAGCACCGTTCTGATTGGGTGAGACATGCCCCACGCGTGCCCGATGATAGGAGGAATGAGCCTAAATTCAGGGTTAGAGGGAGGGCTACGAGAATTGACTGGTACCTTCGGGCCTGGGGAGGCGTATTACCTGCGACAGCTCTGGTGGAGGAGATAGGACGAAGCTTTCATCGCCACAATGGCATCGAGGCCTCTCTCGAAAGCATCCTCGGAAGGATAAGAATCAAGGAATTGCTTTGCCGCCGGCGTGTCTGCCTGCAATTCGATGCCAGCGTTCACGATATTCCTTTCGAGGGTGCTCATACGATTGACCAAGCTTTGCGCGAAACTGATCGAGTTGTTCAAGACTGCATCGTCAATGTGAGGGAAACGCCGATTTTGGAAACGACCGGTGTCTACGACGACCTCATAAGGATAGTTCGACATCGGCAAACCTGAAAGGATACCTTTAAAAACGTCGGTAAAATGCATTCGGTAAATTCGACGGGTGGTACAGTTTCTTTCGCGACAGCCTGGACACGATTCTGCAAAATTATCTTATGCCGTTCAAAATTGCACCTAACAAATTAATACGCATTTGTTTAATTCACTATTTACATTGTTTTCAACATTTCTGCAGGTGCCTGTCGATTTTCAACACAGTTTCTTTGAAGTTACAATGTTTATATTGTACTATGTAATAATTAGACTGAGGATCCTTGTGTATTTTTTTTTCTTATTCAAATCATTGTGTGCTTATGGCATAAAATGCAGGTAATCATTTGTATGAATTTTTTAATCAGCAGAAGAGATTTTTCTTTCAATTTATTTTTTGTGGAAAATAAACTAAGTAAATATACTAAAATGGAAAATTGCACAGTGCAGTGTTGCACTTTTAATAATCTTTTTTATTGATCATTTTAAAATATTTGGCTTACTCGTCCTGAAAATATCTCTAATTATTCAATGATAGAAACGACACTTTCAAGCAAATGCGTACCAACGAAAATTTTACGTGGCTATTATCGTTTTTCCGTTAATTGCATATTAAGTTTCGGAGATGTCGCATCCACGCTCTTGGGAAACAGACTGTACGTTCGTTTTCGCATTCGCGTTCCTACGAAAAATTTTGATTCAATGATTTAATTTAATGATTTTAATTTGATTTAATGATCAAGGTATTCTATTCATGCTTTGACAATGTTTTCACCTGGAAAGCACCCTTTATGTGTCATACAATTACCAAGAGTTATTAAATGTATCATAAGTATGCAATATATTATATTGTACGACAATATAATACCAAAGAAAAGATATTGTTGAGATAAAGTAATATGACATTTTTAAATAATATTGGCCCCAAAAAAGTTTAACTGTTCTTTCCAGTTATTGGAATATTAGGCTGGTGCACGCGACAATTTTTTCGTGCGAAATTTACAGTTTATAATAAAAAATAACTATGTAATTTTGTACATCGAATATGATTACCAGTTTTAAACTTTCTTTGAGCCAGCATCGTTGATATAAATAATTTTGGTAATAAGTTTTGAGACTTTCGACAATAAGTATAAAAATATTGTGAAAAGCACTTCAGTCTGATTTCATAGTTACTAATTATTTCAGTGAGACAGAATACAGTATGAAACGTATTCCATCAGTTCTTGAGTCAAGAGTGCAGACATACTTAATACCTCGAAATCAGTATATGGATGTATTATATTAATTTCTTTTATCTGTGTGTCTGTGATACTAAACGACTAAACTTCGTCGTTCGCGAAGTGCAATAAATTCTTTAATGCATTGTAATCCAGATTGTTCCAATTATCAAACCATATGGCTTTGTCTATACGCTTTCTTATCGTGCTTATACATCTTTATCATTATTACGCCAATAATAATAACACGATTTATGACTGTTAATTAATATTCTTTTTCACGTGAAGCGCGAGTGTCAGACAAGAAAAGACCGTAGACCGTATACGAGAAATTTTTCCGTGCACTTTACAATTTGATTTATAACATATGAATTAATATTTTGTCAAAAATGCAAGTAACGTAAACCAATAAAATGTTATTTATGCTACACGTATTGTTCAGAAATATTTCTTCACAATACATAATAGAATTTAATATTAACTGTATTGAAATCTCTATTTTGCTTTCAACCCTATAATTCCCTCGATCGAAAAACTCGAATTTCATTTAAGTTTGTACAAGTTCCCTGTAAAAATGGATGTCTGCAGTCTATTTGCGCAGACCAATCAGTATGAATTTCCCAATTGAAGCGAATCAATAAACAAATCGACGGCGATGCTGCGCCAAAATTCGAGCGCAGGCCGTCGTAATCGAGTCGCGCTTAAAACAAAAAAAGAGGAAAAAAAAGGAACATCGACAATGACACACTTACCTGTGTAGCTGGCAAGGTAATTCTGCAACGACACCGGCAACTTATAGGCGCCGATCGAGTGAGAGTTCCCGAGGAACCCTATGGTTTGAAGGGAGATCCATAGAACCGTGAGAGTAGCCACGGAACCCGCCATTAGACCACCGGCTGCACAAAAAAGAAACAAATGCTCGTTACTCGCTTTTTCTACCAGTGCCGGGCATACGTTTTCCTCAATTATGGCAACCCCCTCCCCCTCCATAGCGCCCACTGTTCCCCACCGTCCGCTGCACGGAGAAAAGGTGGGGGAAGCCAAGCGTTTGAGGGGCCCCTACCGTGCCCAGCGCTGATCTACGGATTGTCGAATCGATCTGTCAATTTTTTTTATCGCGAAAAATTGAAATATCTCCTGTATTTGCCGAAGCTGTTTCTGATAACCGATATAGAGATTTGTTAAATGATTATCTTCGGCGTAACTTGAGCTTAGGCGAGTCTTACGAAATCGATCAACCAATAGGGAAGAAGGTGCGCAGTGAATCGTCGTTGCAATTAATGTCACTGTCTCGACAGTTTGACGTAGGCGAAAATTTTTCCAAACATTGAGAACTGTACGCTGCTCACCGATAACATTGTTTTTTGTTGGAGATAAGTATGTAGGTAATTAGGATGTTACCATGGTCATAAGTTACGACACTGTTAGTTGTATAGTGTATTAGAGTTACACCGGCACTGAACATTTTGTGCATTTATAGTAGACACTACGAACTTTCGTTCTAACACAATAGACGTGAATTAGAAAATTATTATTATTTTTATTTGTGGTAAAGCTTTAAACGAATTTATTTAACAAAAAATAATAAATTCAAGAAGTCTGGTAACAACACAAACGTATGGAGCGTTGTACAGCTTAAATGAAAAAATTATGGAAAAGAATAACACAGTCTGCTAAGTATGTGCTTAGTTCCACTTTAATCGACATAATAGTGGCATCTGCAACGCATGCCTCGACAAGTGTGTACTGCACGATTATCGTCATCGGTGTCTTATCGATAGCGTCGTTGAATTCATAACATCAACAATCGACAACTATTCATTTTTCATATTTTCCAGATTACAAATACATTTCACAACTCTTATGAAACGTTCAAGGTTTTCTAGATCAACCATTCGAGCTGTTGCAAAAACAAATACAAAATAAGTGTTTAAAAAATTATGCATGTTGAAGCATGATATCAACAAAGAGGCCAAGGCAAGTTAAGCTGAATTGTGTAATTCTCCGGGATATTGTTAATTCTACAGAAAGCTAGATACAAAATAACTATAAATAACAAAAAATTACTATAACCTCCAGTGTTAAACAAATTTAGGTAAAGTTCAATATTATCAGAGCGAGAGTAAGGCTTGTCGAGGCAAGTGAAGTTTAATATTTAATTTCCCCGAATATTTGCAATTTCGATGAATTAAAAAAAAACATTAAATTGTGCCGCAAAATGCGTCTACTTACAGGATATCTTTCGCACAAGTTTTGCAACTGGTCCGAGGAGTAGTTCTGAAGGAAAAAGGAAAAAGGATTTTTCCGTCGACAATCGCGGGGTTCCCCAACATCAATTGCGCGCCTCTCCTCGTCCACTTGCGTCGGATGAAACATCCACAGAACGCTATCAAAGATACTCTATTATCGGAGCACCGGCGATGCGAGTGAATGTGTCCGTTCGAAGCCCGCGAGATAACTGCGTTTGTTTCCTCCGATGCGTACCGTTCCCAGAGGACACTATTGTTTACATATCTACGCGCTTAACCCCCACCCTGGTTCGAATTTCGATAGAAATTTCCATGATCGCCAACGTAGAGATTTATGGTCTCCGATTCCCACGAAAAGCCGGTGCCGACGCGAACACGAGCCGCGCACGTGAACCGGATCGCGCTGTTTTGAAGTCAACACGTGAATCACGGAGTGGACATAAACAATTTTCCAGTTAGAGTCGTCAGATCAGGGGAACTGACTCGAATCGAGGGGGAAAAGTTTCCCCCTCTCTGCCAGTACCGGATTGGTCACGTGACATTCTGACACATGCGCGACGGAGGCGTCACGTGACCGTGGCGGAAGCGTGGGGGAACAGCGTCGTAGAGGGGGAACGGTAGAGTGGGGAGACGAGTCTTAATCTGGCGAAGATGCTTCCAGCTCACGTTTTACGTCAACAGGAAAAATTAAATACTGCGATGTCGCGGTCATTGTTTTTGTATTGAACTTTCAGCGACATAATCGTGACATTTATCCGATTTAAATGAGTCCAAACACGATGCTGTTTGGATCGTATTTATGCGTTTAATCCACGATATAGTGGAACCTCGCTTTTCCGAACTGATCAGTGGACTGGGCGTGACCGGATAATAGAACAGTTATTTGTGCAATGAGTTGGATTATGGATCGACTTATATCGAACTGTTTGCGCGTAAATGTCTGTTAAAAATTGTGGCAAACAATGATTGGTTTTCGAGTTTAATATCTTTAGTATAGCAGGATCAAGAGGTACCAGGAGGATAAAACTAGGAAAATTCATTTCCGTGTTGTGTACATTCCAGCAGGAAATACTACGCAGTCCAATCTCCGTCATTTAACTTTTATTAGCGATCAACGACGTATTGCGAAACGGTCTTCACTAATCAGTATTGACATGACTTATTCGACACTTTTTTTTACTATTGACTTATACGAAAACACCGATGAGAGCTTGAATTATGCTGTGACTTTTGAAGAAAAATATCGGATAAAGAATGTTAGGTTAGGTAACAATCGTAAATCGTTACCTAATTGAAGACGGTATTCAATTATTGCGCTGACAGTTTGAATAAAGTTCCGTTTGTCGAGTTAAAATTAGAAGTCATTCAAGCTAATACTACCGTGCTTTGAAAATTATTTATTTTCCGCTCGGGTAGATAACATTTTTCAACGAGAATAGTAATAACAGCAACTAAACGGCTATGTAAATGATAACAGCTGCATACAAATGGTGCAATTAAGTAAACGACCCGATTAACGGTCCTAAATATTTCATGAATGAAGGTCAAAGTCTGTTACGGTTTCAACGGCGATGGTTATTTTGCGAAACCTGAAAATATTTACCGGAATATTTTTACACGCTTCGAGCTTCTTTTTTATTCCCCGAAGACAACATATTTCGACTAAAGATAGAATCTCGAGTATGTTTTCACAGAAATATAGCATGTTCAGGCGTTTTTTATTCGTGTCTGAGAGCTCCGCGTTTAGAGTTGTGGTTGGCATAAACTATTCAAACAATTCTTAAATTTTTGCAATCTTTCAATCTATTAATTTTTGTGATAAAATAATAACTGAATGAGAACTTTTGATTCTGCAAAAAAATCTCTAATTTGCACATCGCGTAGCAACTTTTTCCTACCCCAAGCTCGCTAAAAAAAAGTTATTGTATAAATAAATCGATAAGCCACGTTTCAAGGCAATGATTCATCTCATGTTTCACATCCTGCACGCCTGACGCCCACGCAAGTGTGAAAATAGAGCGACAAGTGTCTAATCCGCGTTGGATTAAAATCGAAACACCCCTGCGTTCGATACAGACATCGAAATGAAAAAAAAAAAAACGAGTCATGCGAACAACAGGCTTCTTTCTTTTCGCGGTTTCGAGCTTATGATTCGACATCTGCAAATATTCGCGAAGTTATTTTTAACAAATAGTTCATTGATTCCCATGAAAATGCACACTGTTTCCCCGCGAGCTCAGCGCGAACATTGCGGCTGGAGTTACAATACGTTTTGCGTCATGCTATCTCACGTTACTCCAATTGGACCTTGTTGAGCTGATACCTCTGAGACCATTGGTACTCACAATAATGTTGTATTTATATTGTTACGAATATTGACTTTAGCCTGGAGTGGCTAAACTGCATATTTATAACATTTATGTTAATTCTTATCTTCAGATCCGCTATCACATGAAAACCATTGCTGAATGTTTACGCGGTTAAATAACTTTTTGCTACATATTGTCGTAGGTGACGTCAAGACGAATCCAATGACCCACTGCACTATGACGCTAAGTGTTAAAATAATGCTAAAATAATGCAGAAGTCTTTCGACCTCTGCACCGACAAGCTGGCGCCTCAACAAGGTTCTAACGCCTATTAATAATAATGAGTTGATGTTTGAACCGAGTAATAACTACTAAATTGTAGAATTATATATAAATCTGAAAAATGGAAATAAATATTATTTCTAACACTGCCTACTATAATTTCGATTTTTATTTGCACAAAATTTACCACGTGTTTGATTGTTATTGCAGTCACAACTTCCAAATATTTGCTAGTTTCGTGAATAAAAACTTGAATTCATGCATAACGTTACGGTCTATTTTAGTATACCACATCTGCTATTATTCATAACTTGAGTGTACTAAAGTCCATTTGAATAATAATTTGGGACTTATTTGATCAGAAATGTTAAACAACAAAATTGTAAAGATTCATTGTCTTCCGTTTTTCATAATTTTTTCCAACTCCGTCGAAATGATTAGTTCGTAGAAAAAAATAAAATACTAAAAAACATAGGTCAACGCTTTGACCGAATGTAAATAATTCATTCGGTCGAATTGTAATGAAGGCTTGAAAAAATAATTTATAAGCGTTGGTTACTTTTTCAATGCTTCGCATATTATCTGTTCCCCGGCAATGCAAATGTGTTTATTTTTTATTAAACTGTTTCTACTCAAGTGTGTGTGAAAAATTTTCCATTCATGTAAAACTTTTATTATCTTTTTCATAATAAATATTTTAAAAGTGTTAGATCTTTGATTATACTCGTATCATCTAAATCACGGTTTAAGTATAAATAGGCACTAGTCTAGACAAACGAGCAATTAAATCTTACACCTTTAACCTTGTCTAGATAATTACAAAAAAAAAGTACTTTAGTTTGTTAGAAAGATAAAACATAGTCTAACGGTTAACTGTATTAAATTACACGTTACAAGAAAATAGCTCACCACTTGAATCGCACTACAATTGACATAAACTTCGCACTCCAGTCGTGTAAGACCTTGATTGTGTAATTGTTCCGGGCAGAAATAGGTGACACAACGATTTCTCTATTAAAAGTAATCAAAAGCGATGTCTTGAATTACTCGCATTGTTCGGAGTGTGTTCTCCAAGGCTTCACTATACTCGAGTTACAGTTTCCCTAGCGTCACATGTTTTCTCTTTTATCAATACATCTCTCCCTACCATCTCGTGGCGCATCCATTAGCGATCTCGCGACGTCACCTAAGTGCGACCCAATAGAAAATATGGCCTACTAGCACTCCTAACACTATTAGAATGAGACTCCAACTATGATTCATAATTCCACTGCAAATTTTTATATTAACTAAAATTAAATGAAATTTAAAAATTAAATTTGACTATAAAACAATTTCTCTTATATAATTGCGCAAAAATAGAACAGCAATCCAAGTATGCAGACGAATCTTGAATTATTTATTCTGCTATTTGCAAACGATGCGCAGTTCGCGATTCAGTTACTGCTTTACATATTCCCGGCGCTTCGAAAACAAGTCATGATCTCCAGCTTTTAATGTTATTAATTCCAGCAAATACGTGCTCTTTTTGCTAAAATAATATACCTCACTTGCGATAGCTACATAAACAATCTGCACAATGTAGCGTGCAGAGGACAAAATAACAATGATGTTGAAGGACAAATCACTTTTAGTTAACAATACTATGTGAGGTCATGTCAACTAAAATACGATTTTTATGTATCTTAAAATTAAACGATCCGATTTTTTTGAAACGGGACTTTAAAGTTGAATTTAAGTGAAATAAAGAAAATATAATAAATGTAATATAAATTA
>CM052120.1:11019345-11040495 GCA_028454245.1 Halictus quadricinctus | reverse complement strand
CCATATGCGACTTAAGAAATAAAGAATTATGTTATGCACATTATGTATGTTTATCCTGGGTAAACAAAGTTAATTCTTTAGCTTTGAGGATAAATTAATCTCTATAGTTCATTTAATTGTTCCCGAGAGCAACGAATGATTAATACTTATTAATGGGCAGAGGAACAGTAATTGCAAACGATTAATCTCGAAAAAACCATTCATTCATTTCGACCTCGTGGTTCCGAAAAAGTTGAAAAACAACAGCAAGATATTCGGAGAGGCATTACGTGCCATATGAAAAATTCAAGAGTTTTACAAGAATATGGTTCCACCTGTTTTTGCGTTTTATGTTAAAATTCCTTTATCACGCGGTAGCCTGTAAATACAAGGCGATTCTTGTCTTAATTACATACCAAATCTATGCTTATGTGCTCATGAGTAAAATTTATGGGATTTCAAACGCTTAAAATTACTGGTCTTTTATTTCTGTTTTTTTTTTTGTTATGGATTGCACACTACAGTATATTCTTCTCTATAAATTACTTCTTTTTTAAGTTACCAAGTAACCCGGAGGAGCAATGTTAATTTTCAAAATTGAATTATAAGAAACAATCAACGGGATGTGGACATAATTATTTGTGCGAGATCAGCGAACAACAATTGCTATCTAGGATGACGTTTTAATCACCTCAGCATTGTTTGTTTTATTTAATGAGATTCGTTGCGTTCTCGCTTTTTATCTTGTTTATGCGTTACAGTTTCCAAGATACTGATGAAATGGCGAAAACATGCCAAGTTTCTTTTAAATATTCTAACAACAATATAATTTTATTATTATTGTTAGAATTATTAATAACAGCGATTGTTCAGAAATGCCAAAACTGAATGCCCAAAATCGTGGATCATATCTGTGGTTGTAAATCAAAAAACCACGAACGTCACAAGTTTCGACGTTGGATATATTGTCATTTGAAATGACTAACATCAATCACTTATCGAACGAAGCAGCATTCAAATGTAGGTCTTATCTAAATTCACATAATTTTCTTACGATTAGGTCAGCCAAAACAAAGTCAGTTTCCAACCAAAATACACAATGCACAACAAAACTCAATGTTTGAGAAATTTAACTAAAAATGTCATCTTATAATCATTAGAATTTATGCGACATATTTCTGTACACAATTGAAAAGCTTTATGAGCTCCAGCCAGTGATTCTCAACTTAGATGATCACTTCGCATTCACTGTTATTATGTATACACCCAAAATTGTTATGCATTATCCAAATTCCCAGCGATTATTAGAACAAGTATCTGACGTACAAAAGTTAGTGTATTTATTTGTTTACAAACAGTTGCGTTGCGCTACAGGGGAGACGCAAAACGATCTCAGACGTTGAGAACCACTGGCTATGTCTCGTAACATGCGGAACTATTCTGTTTCATCAATCGAAAAGTAAAATAGCATTGTAGCGGTTCATTATGGGTAATTAGATTTTGCTTAGGGCCCTCCATTTTCTGCATCTATCAAAATTGGTGGGAAAGAGTGTTGTCAAACAATGCTGCAGTATAGGGGGTTGTCACAAAATGGGTCCCGTCCATCAGTAATTTTTCTAAAACTCAGCATAATAGACCACATATACATTCTATACCGCTTAATAAAGATAAAACGTTTTTATATGCATTTTTATGCTTCCCGCAACACCGATAATGTTCCGCTCGGTTGCGGCGGTCACGGAAATTTGTCAAGCGAGTGTGACTCACGTTGTTTTGTCTGTTAATCGGAGAGGCACGCGAAAGATCGACAAAGCGGGTATCATGGGATTTACCGGACACGTGATCCATAGGCTTCTCCAATCCGTGCATCGTGTAAGCCCAGCGATTGTTGTCGACCGGAGCTACAACGAACATTCTCCAAAGGCAGAAGCGGAATAGCTGCGCGTTCGGTGTCTCGTGTCTACCGCCTCGTGCGTGGTAGATCTCGAAAGACGTGCGCACGGTTCGAGTAGCTGGAAGCCTTTAGTTTTCCGAAGGTCGGCACCCCCAGCGCGAAAAATCGCCCGTAATCTTTTGGTGTGTACAGGAACTTGGAATTGGCACGACAATTGGGCCACCTCGAGACACGCACACAAGAAAAGATATTCACGGGCTCGCCGACGCTGTGAAAACTGACTGCTTCGACAACCGAAAGAGCGTGTTCAAGACAGCTGGGACGACTGAGCGCAGGCGCTCTTGTGCAACGGTCTCCTCAACTATCTCCCCTCGTCTGTCTCTCTTCATTTAGCGATTCCTTTCTCTCTCTGTCACACCAGCTCGTTGGATAAGGCTACCGGTGCTACCACGGTCTCACCAATCCTCCATCTTTGTCGCTCTTTGGATGGGGCTACCATGGTCTCACGATCCTCTATCTTTGTCAGTCTTCGCGCTACATTCAGCGCCCTCTAGCGCTGAAGATTCTGATCTTCCGTCCTTCTCTTCTAACCCCGGTTCCATTCGTTCAGTTTTGCTACTCCAAATTTACGCTCTTATATTTTTCTACCGTATTTGCTTTAAATTCATAAATCTTTTTTTGGCTGGCACGTGAGCTGGTTACGCGCATTCTGGAAACGAACATAACCTCGACAATAGCGGTTCCTTGCATCTGCATGGCTTCTTATGATGTATTTTCACTTTCACGGTCTTGCACTTGCAGAGATGCATTATTGGAAAAATGATCTACGTCCCCTGTAGTAGTCTAAAGGTATTCCTTGTGCTTTGGAATAATTTGAATAATAATACTTTTATTATATTCTTTTTTAATGGAAACTTAGGAAACTTAGTAGAAACTCAGAACGAAAAGAATATCGGTCACCTTCAATCACCTTCCCAACCAGTGAGGGAGAGAGAGAAAAGTTAATTAAGAATCCGTCAAAGAAGCAAAAGTCGTCGACTAATGTTTTTTTATCAGATTTAAAAATTGGCTTGGGAAGTTTATGTTGTTCTTGTACGAACTCGCTTCTATGGAAAATCACAGGGCACTGTGACGTAATGTATTATTGTACTCACAGAGGTTGTGTGTTGTCACATTCAGACTGCATTTATGCATTCGTAATGTGTACAGATTTAACTAGCGGAAAAAATGTACGAATTAACAAAAATTCTGCTTCTATTTTAGTTTAAGAAATTTGAAATATAAAATCTTTTATGAAAATAAGAACATGCGTGAAGATGCAAAGTCCAATAACAAGTGTGTTTATGGTATTAGAACAAGCCTCAACTATTCTTTGTATCTTATCTTCCGGCTAATGCGCCTCTTTTTCTTTTATCGCGCCACGTTTCATGTGTTTTTCTCGTCCAGTTCTCGAATCTTCGTGTACCGCCTTTCGCTTACGTGGCTCGTGTATTCATACACTTGCAACAATCAATATATTTTTGTCTCTCTCTTACAGAAGCGTTCGATCTATATACGCCAATCTTCGTTATCTTTGTTTATCGCTGTCGTATTTCTTCCGTCCGCTCACCATATCTTTGCAAACTTTCTTTCATTCAAACGGTTTTCTCTTTTCAGCTTCGGCGTTATTGTATTTCGAATATGCAGTCTCTGTTGCTTTCGATACTCGCACGAGTTCGACGTCTGAATAGCTGTCCTCCCCACTCTGGTCACTCCAGGCACATGACATTCGTCGGCTGGAGTGGATTCTGACCATGAATGTACAGGGTGTTTCTGAAATCGCGGCAAAAGCAGGAAGAGGACGATTTTTTGTTTTGGAAAAGTGGCAAAATATAAAATTAAATGTTTGCTTATGGTAACTATTACTTCAAAATGCTGTTGAGCTAACGCAATAAATCATGTAGAATATTCTATTCTATTTCTACCAAAAGGGTAACTACTACCCCTACAGATTTTTTAATGTATATTACAACTACCAAAACACTTCAGTGAATGAGTCTCGACTAATATAATAATAAATAATCAGAAGAAAACTAATTTTCTATTTAACCGACTAGAAGCATCCAGGAGACATATACAACAGTGGACATATGCAGACATATACAAAAATGGGACCCGATTGAAAAATTAAATATACGGTTCAGTAGAGCCATCTTCTTGTTGATCGGAATTTTGCTAACACTCGGTAGATTTCTGTTTTGCTTACACTGTGTGTAGAACATATGCTCCGTCGTGCACCCCTTCCTCTCTCCACTGCGAATATACGTTTGATGTTTTTTGAGGGACAGTCATTTCTGTCCTTTTCGTTGACTCATGCGAATCCTCCGTCTCGGTCGCTCGCTAGCGCCAGCAATTTCTTTGGATTTTGCGCGTTGCTCGCGCGCTCACGGGGCCCCACTATCAGTAGGTAGGGTCACCTTATTCAGCCGAGGAAAAAACGACGTTCTATCACTCGGTGAGCACGTGCTCGTCCGGACCCCCCGCCCCTCGCCCCCCTCTACACGCGAGCGAGCCGTGCGCGTTCCAGGTTAACACCGACCGATTCTTCGTCGCATGCTTTTCCGTCTACTAGTCAACGATGCAACAACGTTGAGCATTTCTAATAATTTCTCGTATAAATCGAAATGAATTTATTTTCCTTTTTGAAAAATTATTCTATTCGAACTTGTACGTTTTATTCGAGTGCATTTTTATCGTTACACATATTGAAAATAAGACAACTTCATGATCCTCTTTCTCAGAATATACTGCAGCTATCAGCTTCGAATTTTTGGTGGTCCTTCCACGTACAGAAACAAGTCGGAAAGAAATAATCCAAATTTTTTGTTTGGCGCCTCGTTTCCGAGAGAATCGAGTTTGAAAATTCACGTGTTATCATGCGCGTCTGGACATGACCTACCCGACCCTATTTACTGTAAACACTAGGTCACGCGAACCCGACGGATTTTTGAATTTACTTTCTTCGAAAACGAGGCGTCGAACGAGAAAATGTTATTCTTTCTTTTCGACTTGTTTCTGCATGTAAAATCACTACACAGTCTACAACCTACGTATCTACTACAATAGTGCGCAGGGATCAGGGAAGTTCTAGACTCTTCTATACCTGCCTCTGGCGGTTCTACTAGACCCTAGAGAAGCCTTAGTATACACATAATAGCTTGTGGCACCCTCATAATATTCCTGTACTTTTCCACTGTTTTCACTTTGGCATTACCGACCTGCGCAGTGCTCTTTCAAACGGGGGTGCAAAACCGGAAACACGTAGCAAACTCTACGTTAAATCGATCTCGGCTAATTCTGTATAATAAATAATTCGATCGACGCGATCGATGTCGGTTGACATTTCGTATTTCATTATTGATCGCGCATCACGCGCACATGTGTGTAGTTTCTTTTGTAGAAAGCAATGTGTATTCATAGTAAATAATTGCTGTTGTACTTCATTTGTTACAGTTGGCCCAGAAAATTTTTATTTTGCTTAGAAATTCGTAGTCTCTTTGCGATTCAACAGTTAGAGAAAAGTGAACGAGCAGAATTATTTTGCACGAATAAATTGCGGGCTAAATGCAGAAAGACAACATTCCATTTCCTGTTACCAAAAATAGAGAATCTCCTAAAGATTTCTCCGAAGTGGCAGTCCCTGGAAATTTGGTTGCATCAACGAACCGCTTCGAGGACCTCTGAAAACGTCCCTGTTTATTCTTTGTGCAACGAATTAAGAATGTAGATCATGTCACTAGCACAAAGCGTTCGTAACACAAGTGGAAATATAGGCGAAGGGCTGCTGGGTTAATTGAAGCTGTATTTAACAATAAGAATGAATAAAATCGATTAAGCGAATGCTTCGTACACAAACTGCATTGTCATTGACACTATGGCAACCTTCGTCGCGCGAAATAAGGACATTAGCACTGCTTGTATCATAAACAATACTAAATAGGCTGGATGCACTATAGTTCATTGTAAATTAAATTGAAAATATTGCTGAACACGTACGACTGAGGTGACATGCAACTGAGAATTTTGTTCAAATTTTTTGATAATGCAGTGCGTAATATTTCATGTATTTTGGTGAGATAACATTTCCTCGTGATTATTGCTAATTAATATTAACGTCAGTATGTGAAATGCATTTCAAAACATTTCAGAAGACCTGAAGGGGAGTGTCCCTGACTGAGCATTACATAATCTTTGTAAATATTTACGTTCTCTCTTTATTTACAAAGACGTAACAGTAATTGTCATACTATTCACATGCTGGCTGTTTTACTAATTCATTAGAATATTACTAGGGCACACGGAATATTCATTTCAAAAATTAAAGATAATTATCACTTTCTAGGAACGCTGTTTATAATATGTACATTATTATTTGAGCTGGTGGACCCAAGTTCTGGGGATCAAAAATTTTAAACAGTCCTATGGGAAAATGTTTATATCATCCCGAAAAATGATTACATGCTTTATTCAGAATTTATTATTGTTAGTTAGTATGTAAAAAATATAACCGACATACGAGTAGATAAAAAGTAGATTAAAATAACTTTTTGAAATATATAAAATTATTTCTAAGTAGTCAGACTATGATAACGAGTTACGTTCAATGAAAGTCTCTTTCCTGTGAAAGCAATCCCGGCGTAGAAAGCCTGAATATTTTCTATGCATATGATCATTCTAATACGGTATAACTGCCAAGAAAATGGCGTCTCGTTAAAAATTGTCTAAAAATTGTATCGGCTATTTAGTTTGAATAATTCGTGATTTACAAAATTAACAATAACAATAAAAAAAAAATGGAGACAGAAAATTGATATTTTCAACCATTTGAACAATTTTGCGATTAGAAACTATTTTAAGCCGCACGAGACAAACATATTTTTTTTCAAAATTATCTAATCGTAATGTATTTCCGTCGCACAACAACTAAAAATAAACCACTGGAAAATCTATTAGTCACCGACGACAAATTATTTCAATGATAGTGTCTGGACTATGTTCTCTACTGAACTACGTGTTGGTGTGAAAAACTTGATTACAATAATTTAATACAAGCAACAAAAATAAAAGATCACAGCCTCGCGTTAGGTTCTAATTTTGTCTACGAAAACTTTTTATTTCGAACAAGATATAAGATTTAGGGACCTGTACGATTTCTTAGGCATCTTCGATGATTTGACTAAAAACTGTTTTTAACAGTTTTGGTCGCTTGCCACTGATTTTTATTTTCCACTATTCTCCCCCGCCCCTCACCCCCGTACATTCAAGCACAGTTAGAAATAATACTATACTTGTCCCGATGCCCTAAGCACGTGCTTACTTTGCTTACGGGTTAATCCACCATTGTCTATGAAGGAGCATCTTCCATATAAAAACTAAAATGCATATTGCAGAATATCTTATATTAAACTTTAAAACTGAAAATGTTGTAGTTAACTTAATTATCTGTGGAACACTGGCTTCATTCTACGGCATTACTATGCTTGACCTTCTCATTGATGTCATAGTCAACGTCACGTTATCGATTCCGAAATTGGAGCAAAGATAGATGCACCTGATAAATGCATCTGAGCACAATGACATAAAATGTTAGTATAATTTGCAACAGTAATATTCCTCAGAATAGTACTTGATCTATTTGCAATCTATTTACAACGTTCTAGTTACAACTGTTTACGTTTGCACAGCGACGTAGGTGACATCTACTCAAGACGAATGGTATTATTGTTGCATTATAGTGGTTTCAATGAACGCGCGTATGTGTACGTTGATATTTGTGTATTAAAAATTACACAATTTTGAATACGTCGTGCGGAAAGCTATAAATAAGTATGCGACGTCTACGCCAATTGGTGAAAACTGTCTCTTACCTATGTACGATTTTTTGTAGCGCTCGATTCTCAGGTTGTCATGGAGAAGGGTGAATATGTTCACGACCATTTTGCCTTCGAGAAGTTTCCGTGGTCCTACGCCAATGGGCGCGACCTTCCGGAAAAGCAGCAGACGAAAAGGGAGCTCGCGCGATCGATAACGTTTTCTCAAGGATTTTTCAAGCACCACGAACGCGTTTCCTTGCTGATCAATCGAACAGCCAGAGAGTGATTCGACGGGACGATCGATCGGTGGCAAACAGCTGCCAAAACGACGTTGCACAAGATCAAATGTGAAACGATCACTCATAAACAGTACGTTTACTTCCTACACCATCCACCACCCAAATTCGACTCTTGCAGCGAAACCCTCTTCATCCTCCCCACGGAATTGTTCCCTCGAAGCGCATGCGCGCATCCCCATGAAATCTGCGCCCATGCATTCCCCCAATGGACATATACGAAAATTAGGTCAAATTTGATGTAGTTCTTGAACAGTAAATAATAATTTTTCATTGTAATAAACTCACTTCCATGATCTTCTAAATAAATTGTCTCTTATCTTTCATGTTTAGAAATAGAAGTCCATTTATTATTTGAATGTAAGTAGTTCTGACTAAAACTATAAATACATTTTTCTGCGTTACGTTGTGCAACAATGGAACATATAGGAATATAAAATTTTATTTACCTACTAAATAGTAAATAATACATGAAAATAATAATTAATGATTTTGTTTAAATGTAAGCCGGAAATAAGTTATTTGTTATTTCTCCTTTTTATGTGAATTTAACTGGTAGTTAAATAATCTTGCTCGATGAAATTTTTAAAAGTTTCCATCCGAATTGCATTATTTTTTTCTCGGACACTTATCGTAACATGTGGGCGAATGTTATCTTGTAAAAGCGACACCTCATTGATGAGTCAGTTTGAATTCGCAAAATTAAAATAATGAATTAGTCTCTATAGTACAATTTTACTTATTTATTTTATGTACTCAACTTATTTTTAGTTTTACGTATTAATCGTAGGTTTGTTCAAAAATTGATATGAAATCGAGAGATGTTGCAGGACACTTATAAGTAAAATAGTTTAACAAACTGCACGTGCTCGATCGAGGATTGCATAAATCTTGATCACACCAACGATCACGTACACGGGCGCAAGACATACTGCTTAAAATAGATCGCAATTGCTGTCAATGGTATTACAATTAACGGCAAACAACTTCAGATTGCTTCCGTATCCTGCGAATCTCATTAAACAAATTCCATTTAATTTGTATTCACGTCATTCGGTTAATATCCGTAAGTTATATCTAGAAAATTTTATTTTGCATAAAAGTCCGAAAACTACTTACAAAAATGAAAATTTAGATAAAGAGCTGAAGTCTAGTCACAACAAAAACGAATGGCCTACAAAAATAAGAATTTGAATAGAGATTAGCAGTCTAGTGATAAGGGGAACGAAATTTATATCTGTGTGAGTGCTTGATCCTCATAGGCAGTTACGAAATACAGCAAAAATTGAATAGTATGAAACGTAGTGGTGATGCCATGAGCCCGTCTTCTAGCAGTGGGGACAGACACGAAGAGAACCGAAGGAAGATTGTGTACGGAATGCTTATTCATCACGCACGAATCACGTGCTTGCTCGACCGGCCGGCATTTTACCGTTTCTTACGTTTGAACGGAAAAGATTGCACTTCTTTCTCAATTAAATAGTACGATCTGAAATTTATAAAAATACCAATCCTCACTACTTGAACATCAACACCAATATATTGAGTGTATACACTCAAACATTTCTGTAAAAATATCAAATTCATTATATTCGTACCTCAATATTATCAATATCATTAAAAATTGTATGACTCTAATTTACTAGCTCAACGTCAATATATTTATATAGCTAATATATTTATACAGCTAAAGAACACGAAAGTATGCTATTATTAGATTTTTCACCGCATGTTGTATTAAAAATATAAATAGTAGAATACATTTTAACCAATCGATTAATTATACAACGTATCCTTGCGCAATTCAATGGAAACATATAACGTAACTTTGATCTACATGACGATTCGTATAGCTGCGTAAAAGCGGTTGTAAATAACCTGAGTGGTTAACATAGAATAAACTAAATAAGGAAATGCGTATATAAATTTTGATTCTTTCTTTTGACAATGATAATAGGATAGTTTATGTGCTTGTTGCTTTGGAAAATTCGATTTCTTTATTATTGAAACGACTATGAAAGTTTTAAATAGAGGAAAAAAAGCCAATAAAATTTAGAAATCATCAGAAATAAAATATATAAAATTTAGGAGCCCTTAGAAACTCGTGATCCTTATTTCAAAAACATTAATACTTCAAATGTATTAACGATATTTTTAAAATGAATTTAACATTTCAAAAATTGAAGGAAATCGAAATTTTTAATTTAAGACAGAGTACTACATCACAGGACGTTGCCAATAATTTTTGGAAAGCTTTTACAATTTGGACTGGAAGATCTGATGAGAAATAGAGATAATTTATACGCTCCAGTTTCAAACGTATCGCTGTTGTACCAATACGCCATCTATCACATACAGCAGAACATTGCCGAGAATGTTGCTCGTTCGGTAACAGGGTATTTTTTGGCGGGAATATTTGATTTGAATTTCCACGAAAAAACTACATCACAGATAAAAATAACTGGTTGTAAAAATACCAGAACTTAAATAGTTGAAATAAGAACTGTAATGTATGCAAAGTATTCGAAACGAAAAAATTTATTCTCCCAGCCCAAAATATACAATTTTTGTTGGTTAATTAAAATTCATAAAAAAACATAAATAAAACACTTCTTTCTTATCAATAATAATAATTGAAAGTATAATATGTATTTATGCGTTCATGAGGCACACACACTGTAAAGTCACAATGAATTTTTTATAATATTCAGACTTCGTTTCTAATTATTCGAAACTTTCAGCAGGGTTTTTAAATAATCATATTTCTTAAATAATGTAAGAAAAACACGCGATCTACATTTTAAAAAATGCTCTACACCGAAAAAACTAAAGACAGCCGAAACGACAAATAAAACAATGAAATTTCTAAACGTCACGTGACTCACGTGCGCTTGCAAAGCTTTTCATGTCGCCGCTAATTAACGATCGCGTTACGGGCCGATAAAGAGAGATGTATCGTTTACAAGTAATTACAATTCACGTACGCGGCATCTCACAGCCGATAAAACGTTTCATTCATAAAATTGTCACGCTACGGTATCCGTGTTATCAACATTGACAGTTACTTCGGTGCCTTTTAAACATAACTATTCGAACTGGGTCACCTTAATGCAGAGTCTATAGTTGCACAGTCTCATTGTCATTTTCTCGCTGCGTGCTGCTCATTTCCATCGCGCAACACATAACAGAAGTTCGAATTCCAATGAACACGGTGTTCAAAAATCCCAGAAAACTCTAGAGAATGTTATTGTTTCTCAACCAGGCCATGTTATGCAATACGAAAAGCAATTTCCACACACCTCGTTTAACCAAAAAAAAAAATTCTATTCGCTGTGTTACATTCGATTCTATTTTTCCCGCGTTGAAAAGCGATTCGAATGGGGTCCTCGCGAAACAAATATTCTTTCTCTTGGAGGCACAGGTGTGCCGCGAGCGGACACGTAAATGTGCGTGATCTGTGTCCACATGTAGTTTCATTTGCGTCTAGGTGTTTCTACGGAACAAAGGGACAAACTAACGAAGTCCACTTGACAATAAAATTGCAAATTCATCGAAACAATGGAAAGACATCAGTTTCGGTCGCACAAGGCTATGAACTTTCGGTTTCAATTTGGTGGACCTTTGTGCGCATAATCTTGGAAGATTGCTGGAGCAAATCAGGTGGAAAAATTGCGGTGATTCTAGGAATGAGGTGGCGACGATAGAGGTTACTCACGGTTACGTGTCTGCTGCGACGATGATGGTTCGTGTGTGGACGCGTTGAACTGGTCACCGATTTAAGACACCTTGGCCAGTTTATATTCGACTACAGCTCGTATTCGTGCCACTTCGTCTCTGTCTCTGGGCGATCCCCGCTTTTCAACTGCAACTATATACGAAGCCGAGGTCTATCGGTTACAAGCGATTCTAGATAGCGAAGACCCTGCCTGACACTCTTACTGATGACTCGATCATGTGCTCGTCTTTCTGTGCGATCGGCTGAGGTCGTTACGGGTCGATCTTCGCCGCGGATAACGCGAGCCTATCTCGACGGGGAGCACGTTGCTCGCCAATACCACCGCCACTATTTACTTCGGCGACCGCCTTTGTGTTCCATTTTGCCAGGGAGCATCACCCCTTTTCGCGTTTATTGTGGCCGATTTCGCAAGGTGACCGAGTAACCATATCAACTTGTGACGCGGCGAACCAGTCTGCTCGCGAATCTTGTCTTCATGTACGAGCGGTTTCGAGCACCTCCTCCGTCGCAGAATGTTATATCTATAACGAAAATCAGTAATTAAAAAATTAGGAAATTATTTTCCATTCCTCAGCAAGAAAGAAACACGTTCGTAATTATTGTCGTGGAATACTGCCGGTTATTTTGCATGTTTAACAACTTGACAATCTATTCGTGGATTTTACAACGGGCTTAACAAGTTAGATAATATTAGGATAGTTCTCAGACTTTTATCGGCTAGATATTTGGGACATATATCCAGTAAACACTGTACTGTCAAAAAATCCGGTTTCGGTATAAGGTAGTATAGTTATAGACTGCGTTACAGTTTTAATTATGGCATAGTTAAATTTTAGGAGATTTTGTGTGCCTATAGGGAGGAACAGTGAACGCGACGATTGCTGAAAATCAGTGATTGACGGTTGCTCCATGACTCCGGCGTAGCACACGGAGTGTTAAATAATGATTTTGTGTTCTTTGATGCTCGGTTTGTGAATGAAACTGCTATCTAATCTGTGATTCGTGCTGGGAGTCAAATGTCTCCATCTTTTAAACTTATCGTCCGAAATCGTAAATAGGAGTTTAAAGGTTCTATTAGCTTCAGATAGCTAATTACTCCAGTGTATTTTTACAGAACGTATTTTTAGTTCCTGAAGAGATATGATGCTAGATACTACTGAAACAAGAATACAGTTTGTGTTGAAATCACGTTCTCACTTCCTAGACTGATAAACACACTTCTCAATAATCAGCAATAAGTGCTGCATTTTATTAAAAATTTACCCATTCCCTTTCTTTCTAATTAGGGTAAGAAAATAAAATATTGACTAAATATGCACATCATTTGTGGAGTCATGCAAATAAAACATTCTATTGTTCATACAAATTTGTGAAACTTTATTTGCTGCGTTCTAATAATTTTTGAATTTCGTATCTATATTCTATAATTTCTTAAACAATGTACACTTATTTTCTTTTTCGTGAATAAAAATGTGTTTCATTCATAGCAATTTGTAAAGATATATTTGCACGTGTTTCGGTTGACGTCTAATAAACAATGTTCTATTACGCTCAATTTCGTAGACCGACAACGTAAAACTTTTTTCTCCTTACAGTCTTATCGCAACTATTATTAATATCCGATGTTTATGAACTCCGCGATAAAGATAGCGTAGTATGTAAATCACTGTTCGCAGAGAAATAATCTGATTTGAATTGTCCGATTGATGTCTCGCGCCAACTTCGCGTCTTGCCAATATTTCGTCTCGTTACGTTCCTTGATTGGCAATAGATATTGTATATAGTGTATATTGAATTGTATCTATTGTTGCACGTATATCGGATGTATCATTCGCTCGGAATTTGTCATGTGATGGTGTCAATTAAACAGATTGCAGAGAAACACTGTTGTCACTTGAGTACAATGGGCGTGTCCTAATCGGGACCGAACAATAACAATTCCACAGAATTTTCTCGCGGTCACACCAGTTTGTTCGCATAACTATAGTATGTAGAGTGTACGTTTTAGCCGTTGCTCTATTGGCTAACGAATCGCCTCCGATTCGCTGACAGAAACAAAGATGGATGGGATGAGCCGGTAGGAAGGGACAAAAGTACTATACTGTCCAAGCATGACCAAAACAGATCGATATTTGCGTCAGTGTTCGAAAGTATAAAGTTCAACATCCAATTTCCCTAATATTTGCATCGTGTTATTGCATACCGAGAACAAACATGAGTGAAAACAAACGAGATCATTTATAATAAAGTTTAAGAGCACCAATGTTTCAGCTTATAAACATTAATAAGAGATGAAGGAAATTTGTATGTAGTTCTTGCAGGCGATGCAAGCAATTTTTATTTCGCATGAAGACCCCCAGTCCACTAATGATAAACAAAGGAAATAATTTATGTTTCTTGCTTCTCGCCGTAGTCAATGAACGCAAATGACTTGTGCTCGTAGTCACGTAGTTGTTCGTAGCTAGCCGAATCATCGGAAACGTTTTAGCATCGACAACAAAGATGCATAGTTCTGTCACGTAAACCACTCGAGACGTTGTGCAGAACACGACGCCATTGTGCAATTGATCTTACTCACATGTCACATATAGATTAGAAATTAATCGAATAATAACAGCGATTTATTTCCGGTACCATTTACAGACGCTGCACGGTGCATCATGAGCCAGATACATGCACATTTTCAATTTTGTTAATTCATCAATTCATTGATATACCAGCAACAAGGGAACTAAAGAAAAATATACAAAATATTAACAGTGTACCGGAGATGCTTTTAAAAAACATTTCTTATCTACTGAAAAATGAGAAAGTTTAATCAGGTGTTTGTTTTACTCGATTCGATAAAATTCTCTGTTCGATTCGTACTTTTACGAATTAAATTTCGAAACAGTATTTTTGTGAACAAATTGAATCAATGTATGTTAAACTGACTTCTTTTAATTCCTTCTGGAGTCCACGCACGTTCTTGTATGCGCGTTTAGTATTGTTTTTGCTTCTGTTGGTACGTTGATTTTTTAAACATTCGTTTGCCCGTTGCTTCAGTATCGCGGGGTCGACAAAGGGAGCATACTTTCTGGTACGACTCTCCGCGATGTGTTTTCTTCAATGATTTATCTCGTTGATTCTGCGGAAATCGCGTCATTTGTTTTCAGAATGTCAGCGATATCGATAATTTTCTGGGGTGTTGTGGTCGCGCAACCGACGATATCGCGGCTGGTTTTCCTTTTCTCTTGAATCCACGGAAAGAAGGATCAGCGAATATCTATTATGCGCTTCTGTGAATACGTTGTCTAATGAATGGGGGAAATGCCAGACGCGTAATTAACTGTGCATAGTACTTCGTTCGACTCACGCTCCACCGATATTTCTGTCGCTGTCGAACTCCTTTATCCCAGCTCGTGGCAGTGACGTGTCAGATATGTGTCAATTAGATCACTCATTAGCTATGAAGATATAACGAGGAGAAATTTCTTATTAATTAATCGCGCTAATGGTGGACGTCGTGCACGCATTACTTTCTGAAAGTAATTGGGCGTTCCTTCGTTTCGGTCTTGAAAGATAAATAAAATAAAAAAAAAAATGATAAATATTATATTAGAAAACAAACATTTCCTTTATCGACAAAATAGCATCCTCAACTTTCGATACAGTCGCAAACAATTACGCTTTTATAATTAGAATACAATTTGTTGAATTAACTAAAATCGTTCGTGCGGTCAAAATGATCGTTCTCTATCATTGTTGCTATCATTCACGTTCGCTTGGCACGTGGGTTATTTATTGCCATAAACAGAAAGTTTTGAATAATTCAATGACTTCAAGCATTGGTGTAGAAAATGTTGAATATATTCAAATCACATGATAACTGCGTCAGCGGTATCAGTGATAGAAAAATGAGCGGTGATTTATGCGAATGCGTGATATTCGTTCGAATGCTGAAGCTTTTTCGCTACGCGGAAATTGCCCATGCTTCTGCGAGCGGAGGAACAACTATGAGTTCCTAGTTTACAAACTGTGAAGATCCCTATAGTTATCGAGGTTCAATCGCAAGTTAAACTTGAATAGTTTGACCTACTTGGCGAGCTGCCTGTGAAACGAATCCCTGCCATGCCAACTGTTCTATGCTAACATCCACCCGATTCTATTCGTAGAAATTAGTCGTTTTTTTCACGGAATTCCTATGGCTGCCAATAGGGCAAATTCCTGTCACTGTTATGGTTTCCATAACTCTCATGCCAAAACCCAGAACTGTCTACGACATTCAATATAACATTCTACACGTTAAACACCATAGTTTCACTGCATATTTTTATAATAAATTTATTTAAAAACGGAAAACGTTAATGTTCAATTTAATTAAATGTATGTCGTAGAATAGGCTCAAAACTGATGTTATTTGCAGAATGTTAGTCATGTAATGAAAACAGGTTCCACGTGTATTTTTTGTTCCAAACAGAAAAAATGACAGGAATTGACATTACCATTGCTATAACTGTTACGATATTGTGATTTATCTTCTCCGCGGTGGCAACGAGGTAAAATAGAATGGAAGGAACTCTGTTTATCATTCTTGAATACTCCATATTAGTGTCACATATATTCTAAGTGTATACAGTCTATAAATGATATATAAAATTACAAGTGAGTACTTTAAATTACGTATTAAATGAACGTTTGTTCATTGAAAAAACTAATTCATAAGTATGTGGACTTTTACTTTTTTTTTCAAAAAACAAAATTTTCTTGTTTACCATTTCGAATTTTAGTTACCTCTGTATCGAACAGTTTCAATTATAGCTCTATTAACTAAGGAAAAACATAAACGCTTCTAATGCTCTGTTTCCGGCAATTATTTTGTCATAATGTACGTTTGCATAATTAATTTCACAAGCTGTATGACAAACACTGATCTAGGTGGAGTTATGTGTGGTTCTTTCATATATATTTTTAGTTGTTCGTTATTTATTCATCAGACGTTTCAATACACCATGTCTGTTGGATGGAAATAAGGTTAGGATTTAGTGTGAATTCAATAATAATGACTATCGTGGCTTATTTTTGTGTACAGAGGGTCAGTACGTTTGAATAACGTAAAGGTTCGAAATTAACTTTCTACAGGGTTATCAAATGTAAGTTACCTTGGAAATTTGCATCCTTAACAAATGCGGTTGTAGCCGATACCATTTTTCAAACTACATGCATCTTCTTACAGTTTTTTGCTGCAGCTTTTTTTTAGAATAGGAAACTGCCATTCGCTAATGTAGTTGCTGCAAACTGCAGAAAACATTACATCAGTTTTACGAGCTTTATATAGAGCAACAGGGAAACTCTATTCGGACAAAGGATTTTAGGGGATTGTTTAAAACAATCAAGATTTTACTTTTTCGCCGGTCACACGACTATTCTGACCCGCATTGTCATCCCCACGCGATACTATAGAAATAATAGTTGTAGGACACCGACAATGCGCGTGACTTGCTCGCATCAGTCTATGTGTGTGTGTATGTGTGTGCCTGACTCGTGTTCCTTCAATACATTTGTACAAGTGAACACAAATAAACGAATAAGTAAATAAAACTATTTTAGTTTCAATTCCTTTCAATATGTAGAAAGAAGCGCAAGGAATTGTTTAACATAATTCAGAATTTACTTATTTTTGTCATAAATTTCTCGCTGTGCTTTGAATAATTAATTTCTGTTTTTACTTTCTTTCTTTACCGGAATGTGACTCGATAAGACGGTACAATGTTCTAGGAACTCCCGAACTGAAGGCAGTAACAATTTTTAATGTTTATAAAATAGTCTCCGACGACGTGAATCAATTGTTAATATATCACATTCTTTTCCCGCGGCCGGCGTGACTTTGCTCTTGACATACTCATTGTCAGAGACACAAAGACAACTTCATGACTTTTATTCCGTGAAAATGGTGCACTTGTAATTAATAGTATTTCTATCATACTTATTCATCCATCATGGTTAACAAGGGAAGTTCCTCAAGATAAGACATCTAAAAAATAAATTGTTGAAAGTTATAGTACTCTACCGCCTGATGACTAAAAATGCAAAAAGTAAAAATAATTTCGTAAAATGTCATTTGAATGGCAAAAAATGGCACTTGTGTCAGTTATTAGAGTACTGTACCCTCCAACCATTCGTTTTTTAAAATTGACTATGACTCGTTTCCTCATCTAGGAAACTTTTCTTATCAGTGCAATAAACTTTTCTATTGCATAAAACAATGTTTTGGTAAAGATAGCCGCAAAATCACTCTGCACAAAATACGTTATGACATCATGCTAACCTCGGAGGTAATATAATTTTTATTTTACACATATTCGCATATTACTTTACACTTATTCACTTTTGTGGTAAAAGCATAAAATCCCCAGTACAGTAATTAACTGTTAGCAGGAGGTACGGACAAACGCATGCAATTCATAAACTTCTGTTCAATTCGTCATGTTTTTTAAGACATGAATGAACAACCGGTCTAATCATGTCGTCATTCCATGCAAATGATAAAATACACCCATAAATTCTAACAAGCACACCTCGGATCGCTTTTTATTAATTTTCTTTCGATCTTGTATGTTAACAGTTGGTTTAGTGTGCCTCCGCACACTCGATGCGATATCTTAGCATGCTAATTCATTCGATCGATCCGCAGGAGCAGCACTACTTCCGGTTACCGTTCGAGCAACCGAGGTAATTTTATTTCGAATAGACTATTCAGAATATGAATGCTGTTACGAAATCAGCGTTCCATTTCTTGGCTAAATTAAAAACGTATGAAACAGAAAATTGACTATAGCAGTACCGTAATTTCATCCCTTGTATGTTTAGTTTCATAATTTGCAGATTTCTATGCAAAATAAAAATTGTCTGCATTCATTTCGAAAGACACGAGCCACATAGAAATTTATATTTTCTTTTAGGAATTTTCATAAATTACATAACGTATCGACACTTTTTAATTTTTTTAATCTTTCTACTGTCCTATATTTCCGAATTTACCTCATTGTACCACTCATTTACTAATCTGTTAGCTGTAAATAACATGCCCATGTTCTTACATTCTTCTAATGTCACAAGCTCTCACTGATTTATGTTCCACCCACACGTGTCTGCCATAAATGCTTAAAATCCACAACCTGTTCCTTACATCATCTTCACCTGAAAGCTGATTAGCATTTTTATTTCAAAACGATAGATGGTTATAATGTTGTATGATTTTTGAATTTTTCATCACTCATGTCGCTTTTTGTGGACAATAGGAAATAGAAGCGATGGATAATTATGCAACGATCTCTTGACATCCGTGTAAACTGGTTGAGCAGAAAACTGGATCTGATCTTGTTAAAGGATTTTTATTTGTTAGTAAATTTCTACGATGTGTTTCGTAATCTGTGGCACATTTCTATGGAACGTGTACTATCTATTAAACAATAACGTTTCAGTTACATACAATTTAAATTACTATTAACTACTAAGAAATTGTTTATTAATATTCAGTATGCTCATTAAAATAACTCATATTTTCATTGGAGCATCATTGTTCCGATAGTACTACTATTTTTATTAAACATAGCGATGCAAAATATTTGAACCGCTTATACATATAATATTTAAACAGTCCTTGTCTGGATAGAAACGTAGAGGACATTCTAAAGTCGTTACTATTTTCTTTCTTTAAACGAGTTACTTTTATTATCGCTGAGTAATAATCAGTTCTGAAGCGATTTCAGCAAGCTATCGTCAAAGGTCGTTGAAAGTCAAATATGGTAATAAAATAAACTCACATTAAAGGAGATACTTGAGATGTGTATTATACAGAAAGTATAATTGATACACAATTATTCATTTACATTAGCATTTTCAAGATGAGATGCCTTGATATGTATTCGATTTTTCTATTTACAAAACTAAGACAGAATACGTAACACTATGAAACTGTTACACTGTAATTGAGACAGAGAAAGTTGACTCGGCAAGATGGCTTCCTCAACTGTAAATTACGTTAAACACAGCTATCGCTTTTACGACGTCTACTTTTACCCAATACATATATTGACACGCGTTCAACACACACAAACAGTGCATATTTATTTGTCCTTCTGTTAAATGCAAATGCTACGAACTGATAGTGAATTTGAAAATGATAAGGACAACCTTGATTATTACCTTGTCAAATATTTTATTATAGTGTTCCTGTACTCGAACATATTGCCTAAATAACTGTTTATAATCATTATTATTATCATTTGCAAATTATAAATATATGTTCGGAGATTTCATTATTTCTTCATAAACTTAATGTAATATATTACTTATATTAAATTCGTGACAAGGTACAACAATTTAAATATTTGTAGTATTTTAAGTATTATTTTAAAAAGTTAAAATCGCTTTTAATGAATCTTAATATTATGGAAAGATTCTTCTTTTTCTATAAATGTAATTTTCATCGAACAAATGTTTTATTTGTTGCCTAGAAACACGCACGGATTTCACTTTGATATTTCTTTCTTCGTAACAAATTGAATCAGCTTTTACAATAGTAAAAATTGTAATCATATCTGCAATTTTATGCGCGTTCAAATTTCTATCATTATGCAATTTTTATTACGGTTCACAATCTAATTTACTTAAGAAAGCATTCAGCTTTCGAATCATACTGAAACCTTAATCATACAGAGTGGTCAAGCGAAACAGTATTCCAGCTATCACTCTATCCGAATAACCAACACACAGTGTTTTCATACAAGAATGTGTAATTTATTTGCATCTGATCTGCAATTATTTATGCATTATTGTTAATAAAAATTCAGTTACGTTTCTTAGCTTTTATTCTCTACCTTAATATTAATGCGAGATGCTTTCCAAAAGTTTATTTTTCTTTTTTGCCAGTTATTCCATGTAATATGTATAGTTTTACTTTATTAAATCCACAATTGTGAATTCTGCTACTTTTTAATTATAAATTACGTTAACTATACAATTAATTATGGTTGAGTCGAGTGATGATCATTTCGATTTACGTTGAAATAAAATTTATTTAAAAATACAAAATTATATATCTAAAGTAAAATTGAAAATGGGACCTTAACGATTAGTTTTGCATCTGAGACTGATATACAATAAACCTGTAGACCAGGGCACAGTAGGGGCCCCTCAAACGCTTGCTCCCCCCACCAACCTCTCTTTCGTGCAGCGCGCACCTTCGTCGCGTTCGCTGGTGTCTCGCGTCTTTGTTTCGCCACGGTAATGGCGCTTGCTGGAAGGGGAAAGTGGGCGCTATGGTGTGGGTTGTTTTGTCCCAATGGAGGAAAACATGCCCGGCACTGCTGTAGACTGTAACAGGTATTTATATTAATTCACCAGTATTTG
>CM052120.1:10986043-11019245 GCA_028454245.1 Halictus quadricinctus | reverse complement strand
ACTGCTGTAGACTGTAACAGGTATTTATATTAATTCACCAGTATTTGCATTTATATTAATTAAAACCGGATATTTTCCTTCTTACAGAATGAATAGTACATTTGTCACCTTTCATTTTTGCAAGAAATTAAATTTCACGCACTGTAGTAAGTTTCGAAAAAATCTGAGACAATCCAAAAGGTACCTTTGGACATCCTAAATTGAGATTATCGCAATGATTTCAACAACTAATTTGTTGAAATATTTTATATTGTAAACAGTATGACGCAAAATACGTGAATTTTACAAACCGTTCAAAATCGCCCAGACCCGAATGACCCTCCTTTACAGTTTAAGAGAAATTTGGAAACCATTATCGAAATGTTGAAAATTCTTGAAAATTTCGGTCGTGCTATAGTGTAGGCATCTCGTATTCCTGGCTTTCCGAAAAATTCGCAGAATGGTCGTCCAGTAAAATGTACGGAAGTGAACAAAACAATCGGCGGTTTACATAAAACGATGGCGGCGCGGGTGGTGGTAAGTTTTTTCACGTATCAGAGCCTCGATTTACTTCAGCAACCTGTTTAGCCCCCACCAAGGGCGAGATTTACATAGTCGGCACAGGTGACTTTTCCGTCCGCGTGTGATTTCAACGTGAATTGTAGTTTCGCGGCGGGCATGTGCGTCGGGTGAAGTATAATCTGCGCTCGTTTTGTCGTCATTTCACGGTGCACGTTGAATTTTAACCACCGCAAACTGCCTCGGCTATTGTTCCCGTTTATCGCACCGTTTTCGGTTGACGTTCGTCTTTCTCTTTTTTTCTCTCTTTTTTTTTCGTTTTCGTTCGCATTCTCCTCTTGTGCTCGTTCTCTCGTGGGACTCGTTTTCGACCGGATTGGGGACACCAAGGCAACTCCGAGGATATTTAATGAATTCGTTAGTCAACGGAACAGGCAAGTTTTTTGTGCGGTGAAATGGATTACTATGCTGCGGCCAGCTCGGAATTCAGTCGCGTCTTTGAAGGTGCCCCCGTCCTTAAAATGGTGAAAAGTAGTTTTCTCCATTTTGAACCGCTGTTTTCAAGGGTGACTTTTTCTTGGCGATAAGTTGGTGCAAACATAATTGCGGTCTTATCTCGTTACGTTCGAATAGCACACCAATGAGAAGTGCTAAGCTTCGTCCGTCTATTTGTGCTCTGTCCTTTGCCGTAACTGTTCATCATTGGGTCATGATTTCTATAAAAGTGAAAATGAAGAAAAAGTCTCATTATACGCGAAATTGTTTGCGATAATAACAGTGTCTGGTAAATATTGCCTGATAAAAATGGCAACCCTAAATTTATTGACATTATCCGTAATTTTCAATATAATAAATGGTTGGACAAGGAAATTTATTCTACTATTCTCCCTAAATGAATTTTTATAGTTTCAATAATTGTAAAATATAAAACCGATTATTTTAACCGTGATAGGATTAGTGTTAATGAGTGACAGAGATAAAAGACTCGCGTCTTTCTGCAATTGACAATTACGATCCAAGGGCTACTATCGAAGCGGATCCTCGAAAAAAATATCTCGAGAAGTTGCAAAAGAACTAAAGGTTGATCGTACAACAGTTGTTAAACATTTAGCACAAATTGGCAAATACAGTAAAATTTGTTTCCTCTGTCAATTTAAACTTTGAAATTCAAGAACTACACCCACCATAATTTTTGCACCAACCCAGTGGAAGTAAGGTAACAAAATGCAGCGTACAGATTGTTTATAAAATACAATTCCATAGTAATATATGCAACTGTACTGTGAAATATTGTTTTCGTAACATAGTACAATCGACAGAAAAATGGTTCTTAGTGGAAAAATTAGTGAAACGTGCAGAATCAAACTAGTGGAAAAGGTGAGCAATTAACACATTATCTATCACAAATGAATTGGCAGGCGTCTGAATATTGTTTTACATAAAAAGAAAGCTTCAAAATTATCTTTTAAATAATAATCCCGGAAGAGATTACGGTGTTAAAAATTACGCTCGAAAAATTCACAAAAATATCTTTACTTGTGGATTTTTAAACTATTAGACAACTGGTGGTAAATAATGTGTTAAAGGTCACATTAAGCGAATGTCAGTATAAAAAATTATATACAATTTCAATTTTATTAATCATGGTACAATGTAGACGTCAGAGGGTTAAAAAATTTATTTTCGATTTTATTGGGAAAAATGGAAATTAACGAACAATTTGTTCTGTCGTTTTCTAACATTTTGTAAATTCAGAAATGAAAATAAAATACGAAAGAAACGTGCGAGAATTGTAATAATATAATTATACTAAACAGCGAGTGTCCAGATTGTGCACGCGATACGAGGTTTTCTGCAAAGCCTGCGTCGTGACTCTGAAAAACGATTTCACAATAATTATCAGTTTCGGTAAGTTGTAAAACCGTTGTAAAACTTCACATTGGATGTGTGGAAAGTCAAAGCGCATCGGATTCCGAGTTCGAAAATTCGAACTGTACGCAGGTTGTCGCCACTAAAGATAACGTGGCGTGGAATTAACAGTCGAATATTATTTTTTCCTGGCGATTATCAGTCTCGACGCAGCGAAATTGGAAAAACCGAAAAATCACGTATTGCGCGCGACTCGAATTCTTTCGAGCGTCACGTACAATAATGCACTTCTTTTCCCGACACGGTTTGTGCTTCGCAATGCACTTCCTTAGGTTGCTTGTAAGCAAACGCGGACGAGCAATGCCGTAAACAATGAGATTTTGGGTGTTGAAACGAGACCTCGATTATGTCAACCCGTTAGGTCACACGATGCTCGAATAATCCAATTTCTTCGCACTTACTGACAATTTTCTAATAGGGTAGGGGGCCCAATTACTGTGGGGATATAAATCGCTGTGCCTATATTAATTCATGAAAGCATAATGAGTATTAAGAAAGAGATATTAACACTAAACCTACCACGGTCAAAATGGCCGGTTTTATATTTTACAATTATTGAAACTATAAAAATACAATTATGAAAATTAGTACACTGAAAATTACGGACAATCTCAATAAATTCAGGGTTGCCAATTTTACAAGGCAACATTTACCGGTTACTGTTAATGCTTGGTAGGTTTAGTGTTCAATTTTTAGTAGCTAAATTTAGAGAAGTGCCGAACATTTGGCCATTTTTCCACACTGTGGCGGCGGTAGGTCCCGTTGAGCGTGACGTTGGAATTCGCCCGCCAGGGCCCAGTCACGTGACGCGTCTCGCCGCTGTCGTTGATGTATCATAAGTGTCACGTGACTAATCCGGTACTGGCAGAGAGAGGGTAACTCTTGCCCTCAATTCAAGTCGACACCGGCTATGGGCTGGCCACTTCATTATAGAAAAATTTTGATTCCAAACCAATTTTTGACTATTTTCACTGTGTGTGTTTGGGTCCCCGTCTTGCTGGACGGCCACTTCATCTTCATTGTATTCGATGGAATTGACAGCTTCCGGTAAATTATTTTGTAAGATGTGTAAATATCTTTCTGTGAAAAATAGCCCCAACACATGATGGATCCCCCTTCCGCAATTAGCGCTTCCTGTGTTACGGGGCGAAAATTATAGTTGGATCTTATCTCCACGCGATAGTTTATAAATGCATTTAATCGTGGTATTATTTACGATATCAATATTGTTAATATAACTTCAAAATTCTAGCTAATTATCTGTGCAAGACACGTGCCTTTTTCTTCAGAATGACGTTACACGAAGTTTTTCCAGGCTCACTGTCTAAACAGTCTAAGCAGCCCCGGTAGCATAATTGAGGCCATTATCGATTAGTCGGTGATATATAATCACTCGAAGCCTGATAAACAGGCAGGAGAGCGACAGTGGCGACAGGATTGTCGGTTTATTAATATTTATTTCCTTCAATCCTTGAGCACGCCGTTGTTCCGTACTGGATTATGTAAATTTCCCTTGCTATCGGTTACATCTATGTAATTTATTACCTACGAATAATATCTTTCCAATGGAACATCGTTGCAGAGGTCCACGTGTCAATGAAGATGAGTTACATTATCAATCATGTTTAACGCTCAAGTTATTTTTCATTTCAAATTTATTTTCTTAAGTGGACATCACGCTATACATGTACGTTTAGTAGTTCGTATAACAGTCAATATTTAAAACTATTTACACTATTTTGAAATACCATTTTTATTATATAGAAATCGGTGTAGTAAATCTGTACTATAGCGCCACACTATACTATACTGCCTGACTATACTATACTATACTGCTTGGCTATAGTATATTATACTATAGCGCCACACTATACTATACCGCCTGGATATACTATACTATACTATAGCTTTCATAATCCATCAAGCATATTCTTTTTTATTGACAAATGTACTTTTTCACTTTCAAACGAGAGTGCGAACCAAATACACATGAAATTCTTCCGCGAAGAAAGTCATTAAATCGGAGTTGTTGTAACTTCATTGAATGAATTGACACTTTCACTTTGCATCGTGATTTTATGATAATGCACTGGTATAACTGGTAATGGAACATGCGACAAGTATTTCTATGAGATATAAGTACTTTCATCTTTACGTTTATTAAATCCTATTATAAGAATTTTAATGAGATATTAAATTCATCCGTTGATTTTTCTAACTTCATTTAATGGTTACGATTACTAACGATAATATTCGCTAATTAGCAAACTTATTATTGGCAAACTTAGAATAATTCAAACATAGTTTCACCGAAACATTGAAATCCATTTAGGCACCCTATATTGAAGCTACGCGTACAGATAAGCCATAACAATCAAGCATACGCCATAAATGTAAACACCTGCTCCGAATTCTGTCGCATAGTCGCTCGTCGTTCAAGCTTCGTTCACCACCGTTTCATCATTCGAATTAATCGCAGTTGAAATCGTTACTTCAATACGTGATTGTTTAAAATGCAACCGTAAACGGCCTTAAACTAATTAAAAAATTGCTTATATACTATCAGTCCCATTATTAACATCCTAAGTAAATCAGGATATATTTATTCTTAATATAACGAAATAATCGAATAACAGTAAGAATCTTAGAGAAGATTGTTACTGAATTTTTCATTTACAATTTTCTTTCTTTGGCCACTCAACGTTTCGTTTTTCAAGCAAATTTATAGCAATAGGGACCGATAGTAGAAAAGATACTAACGAATATAAATTTTAAAACGATAATAAATTGTAAAGTGATAAATCATATGATTATTAATATATTTTACTAATAAATAAGTTGCAAGTGTTCAAAGCAACTGTAGGTTACATTTAACAACATTTAATCATTTGTGTGACACGAATAAAGATAATTGTTAGTGAAACGTGTGTGTTTCTAAAAATTTCATTTTATAAATAAGATTTTCCGAGTTTCTTATTCAGTGTGCGTAATTTAAAATTTTCTGCTGGGCAGTCAAATATTGACAAACACACAAATGCTGACAAAACTTAAAAATTTAGTTTGAACCGTACTTTTACGTCAGATGAACGAAATACACGATAGAATTAAAAATATTTATTATTGTGTGTCGCAAGTGTATAAAAATAATAAAACTGGAAAGTTGAAGTAGACAGTATTTTGAGAAAATACACGTCGAAAATAAAGGTTGCGCCAGTTTTCTAATAACAGCTTAATTTCGAACAATCTTAATTACCTTTTTCGTGTATAGTGTGTGGATAATGTTTCAACGAATCGCCGACATAATTTCGATGATGAGCTACAGTCGCTTACGGTGTACGTTACTTTGAAGTTCTTCTCTTTTATTTTATGTTGACGTAATATTATTATTTATTGATACATCATTCATATATATTTATACCTTATTTATACATACGAAGAGCGGCCTTAATATAACAAAGTCTACTATAACTGAGATTCAAAATTTATATCGAAAGTATTAAATTATTTATTTTCACGATCTTCTTCAATTACAGGTAAAGACGTAACGTCTGAAGATCCTGGTCCTGCAAATTTCGAACGGGCAATAATAAACTCTGGTAAGTTTACGTGATTGTCGAATAATTTTAAGTTCATCAAAAAGTTTTCTCAGACACCATTTTATAAAGTATAATCTATTAAAATAATAGACTAGAACTTTTACTTTGAAGAACTTGATTATATCTGCTCTGATTAACAATTCCAGCGGTGGCACAATTTTTTAAAAAATTTCACGGTTTATATTTTAAGTATATTCTGTTAAATAGATCTTTTTGGATCACTACAATTGTCTACTAAGGACAAATCTACCACATCAGATTAAAATATTTGTGAGCAGTTGTAATTGGAATTTTGTTAATTTTCCTCAGGTTATGGAAAATTCAACTACTTGTTGCTGCTTGCCCTGTTGCCCGCGAGTTTTTCCAGCATCTTTTCATCATCGGCGATATCATACGTGCTACCATCAGCACAATGCGACCTGGGCCTCACTATGTTCGACAAGGGTCTCCTCAACTCGATGACATTCGCAGGTGATATTCATTTATTGGCGATCGAGTCTAAACCTGTCAAGGGATTCGGTTGAAGTACGGTCGGTACGCTTCGAATTTAATTAGAACACCGTGTATAGTATGGGGTCATTAGAGAGTGTATTCGCAGGAATATAAACGTGATAAATAGAGCCAAGTTTTTGCAAATATTCTCAAAACAATAATTTTGAGAATAAATGGGTAAAGGAATTCGTAGACTTTATTTTTAAATAAACCTTTATTTTAAATTCTTATGATTGATCTACTGTGATAGAAAAATTTATTGCCTTGGACGTTACGAAAATGAGTCTATAACCGTTAACATAATGATTTTTCGTACAGATAGAATGTAAACGCATTATTCCAGTAGACTGAGGAAAGGGAAAGCGAGAAATGGATTCAAATGTAATAAATAGCAGTAATTTAATGTAATAAATATTCAAATTTTATTCTTTCATTGCAGTGGAGGTGTACTAAATTTCATAGTAATTTTGTGTTGTAATAGTATTTTCACTTCGCGATTATCATAAATTAAAACAGGAACTGTTGCAACTGTCGTAACTGTGGTGACGAATACATTTGCATAAACAATGCCGATATGTATCCAAAGCGTAACAAATTGTGACCATAAAAAATTACATAATTCACGTTCACGAACATAACCGAGACTAATTGACTGAGACATTTTCAATCTTGAAAGAGAAAATCATTTTTTCCCTCTACGTTTTTGCTATTGCATAATGATTGATAATTCAACAGTTACTGACGATACGATTGATTTCAGGAATGATCAGCACCTCGTTTTTCTGGGGATTCATGACCGACACTTATGGTCGTAAGAAGATCATGTTTTACGGTTATATGGTCACTGGAGTCTTGAGTCTGGCATCATGTTTTTCGCACAAATCGTGGCTTTTAATTTTTTTCAAATTTCTCGACGGCGTGACGTAAGTTGATACGATAATTTGTTGGGTAGAGAGAATGTTAATAGTATGTTAGAACGATTCAATACTTTGCTCATCGACAGGTGTTAAAAATAGTTATGATATTAATTGCTGTTTTTATGTAAACATAAGAACCTACATTTATATTATATCGATATAGAATCGCTTTTAAAAATATATTGGTTTTTTGAGGGTTAACCCTTGTTCATATTTTGTATACTTAAAAATTTGAGAGAAGTGTTCTCATGCTTTTTGTCCTTTAGTTTTTGTAAACAGTGCTTCTTACTGTTATCGTAATCTGAAATTTGTAAATTATTGATGAGGACTTATCTTGAAAAAATGTGGGCTGTTGAATGTGGGTTGTTATCAAAGACACAAAATGCGCCAAGAAACGTAATTAACATTCGTTCTTTTAAGGTCAATAACCTTTGCTAACACGTTATTGATAATAATAAAATTCTTGTACAAAAATGGATTTCTTACGTTTGTTGAACATACAAAATTGATGTTTTATATAGAATATATTTGTATTGAATATTGAAAATTTTCAGCATATCCGGCCCATATGCTGCCCTAATGTCATATTTAGCGGAAGTGCACAACGAGACACATCGATCTCGAACGTACATGTGGCTAGGTGTGTTTTTCTCACTTGGTAACATTTCTTTGCCTTGTAAGTGATATTTTATATTTTATTTATAATTCGTGACATGCGTTTTATTTTCAACGAAAAACACCAGTAAAATCTAAGAATAATATTAACATTTGGAAGCCGAATCAAGTGAATATTATTTTTAAAATTTTCCTTCTGAATATATTATTGATTCAATTTCTCGGTTCGGTTATGTTACAATTCGATTTGGATATTTCACAGTATTGCAAAAGTATGCAATTGATTTCGGCAGGTATCGCGTGGCTGATCATACCTCAGAAATGGAACATGAATCTACTGGGCAAAACGGTAGAGATCAGTTCCTGGAGAGTGTTTTTGGCAATTTGTTCGTTGCCAGAATTCCTCGCCTGTATAGCAATGTTCGCATTTCCCGAAAGTCCGCGTTTTCTTCTTTTGAAAGGACGAAGGGAAGAGGCCCTCGACGTTTTCAAGAAAATATACGCGGTCAACACCGGCAAAGATCCAGACACTTATCCGGTAGGAAATACTCAACAAATATAGAATAAATTCGCTACATTTCAAACAGAATCTACTACAGTAACTCCGTAACTATCGCAAAGGTCACTACCGTAACTGTCACAATATTGTCCCCACCACTGAGCCACAGTCCCTTTTTCTTATCCTTCTTTACGTTCGGCAGACGATACGACAGTTACAAAAATTAGTAGTCGCCTGTTAATTTAACAATAATCTTCGTTTACAGATAAAGGATCTCGAAGAAGAGTTCGACTCTGCTGAAGCGACCACCGATAGCATAAGAGACAAACTACGTTCGTGCTTGCACCAGATTAAGCCTCTATTCGTGCCACCAAATATTTACAAACTCATTGCTATAGGTCTGATTCAGCTCGGTGCCACAATTGGGTTAGAATAAATATAATCTTTCTACCGAAATAGTGATTTCACTGGCTTTGATAATGCAAACAATCAAACAATTCTGAATTTCTAGATCGAACTCGATCAGACTGTGGATGCCTCAATTGTTTTCGATGATGGAACATTTTAAGAATAATCACGCGAAACTCAATTATACCAGCTCACAACCACGATTTTGTTACATGCTGGGACAGCAACCTGCGAATAGTAATTCCTCGACGAGTTTCGCGAACGAGACGTTAGACGCTGCGTCGCTAGTGTGCATACCGGTATTATATTTCAAATTGTAATATTTTTCTTCATTTTCGTTAGTTAAAAATTTCGGATAAGTCATATTTCCAGTCTAATCGTAATTGGAAAAATAACGAAAGATCAACTTGTAGGATTAACAACATACAGTGTTGTATATCTCCCAAATAAAAGTCCCAGAGCTATCCCTACTACCGACCTCGGTCGCCGAGGAGTGTAAGGTCGCATGGATCAAAGAATAGTGTCTCCTGGACGATATATGTCCGTGGCTAGACCCATGTTTTGGACATATATCTAGTAAACACTTCAAATTAAGAGTTAAGAATTTACAGTGAGAAATATAATTGACACAGAAACATAATTGAAAAGTAGGAAAAGTTAGCTCACTGCAACCAACTCTTTCATATTCACAGCCAAAGAGGAAATACGACTTATCCCGATTTCTGCAATTACCTTCTGCATCTCTTATTAAAATCTCTGCAGGAAATTCACATAAGTACAGGTTGAAATCAAACCTTTCGAGACTCCACAGTAAAAAGAGTGATTTCACATTTGCGAGCCCTTATTTGTATCTGATTTCAGGCAGTCTTGAACGCGAGAGTCTTCATTAATTCCATCGTAATCGCTACAACGGGAGTTGTAGGGTATACTTTGGCTGGCTCGTTGATTACAGTTGTAGGGAAAAAGAAGCTCATAGGTAAACTTACGAAATCATAGCACATTTGATTGGAAAAAAAAAATTAACGCAAACAGAATTGCAGTTTATCTTGTGCACGTGCCTAGTATATTAATTTCAATATTATCTTCGTATCCAACACGACGCCTGTATATTTTTATATGTGTTACGATGTTAATAGTAATTAACAATTTTTCAGCCACCTGTTTCATGGTAGCCGCAGCTTGTTGTGGTTCCTTGTATTGGGCACAGAGTACCGACAGTATTCTTGGATTATGTTCAGTTTTCGTAGCCATGTCGAGTATAGGTGGTGCTTGCGTACTCAACATTATCGTCGACAACTTTCCAACGTGTTTAAGGTATAATAATTTGAAAAAGAAACAAATTAGTTTTCTTCACTTTAATGCGTGATTTTCTTTCAGAACTATGGCTGTCAGTTTGACTATGATGGTTGGCAGGTTGGGAGCTGTTATAGGCAATCTACTGTTTCCAATTTTGTTCAAACTGTCCTGTATAGGTCCCTTCGTTCTCATTGGCTCTGCTTCTCTAGGTAAAGTATCATGTTATATAGTTTCGTTAACATAATTTACTTCATTGTTTGTTAATCATTGTAAAGTTTGAAGGAGGAAAACGTGTAACATTTTTCTTAGAAAATACAGTAGTATCTCCGTAACTGTCGTATGACTTCATACAAGAAAATAAAAAATTAGAAAAGTTGCAATCTTTTGCAACGTTGCAATGGAGATCCCCGCAGTGGTGAGGATAAAATTTTGACAGTTACGGTGGAGACTTTTTAGACAGTTACGGAGGTTATACTGTAGTATGACAACACTGTTGTATTATATGTATAAGGTCTTCAAATTGACATTTTTCTTCGGTTTTTCAGTATCGGCCTTACTAGTGAGTCTCTTGCCAAGAAAGTACTCGGAAACGGATAAATCGAAGAACGTCATTTGATGACAATATCTTTCGGACGTTACCTTCAATCAACCCGGTTGAAGCTTTAGGATTGAGCTACTTGTAACAAAGTATACCACACATGTAAATACATAACTTCCTTGTCTGCTCATCAACGTGTAATTCAGGTGCATGATTTCCCATCATGTAAATATGTAAATACGGTACAGTTACACTCATATAGCGTAAGATCTCCACACGTTTTATATGTATTCGTAGAATTATACAATAAGTGAACAGTGAAACGACTGCGTGTCGTGAGTGAGATATTATTTTAAATAAATCTCGTGACTGCATCGCATGGAATAATTTTAGGGCAATTATATTGTCCTATATTGTTTCTAATCATTTGGTCGACGAGTGAATTGCCGGGTAATAGATTAAGTAGCAAATGATGAAATGAAAAGAATGCAACAGTTTTGTTGTACAATAAATCTGTTTTATTGTTTTGAAAGATGTCTTCTTTCCATTCCTTTTCTTTAACAGTTTTTTTTAACATTTACCGACACCCCCATGTAGGTCGGTAACTGTACTTTCGTTCATGGTAAAAGCACAAACGAAATATACCTCATCTGTGCTTGTACAGAGAAGACTCGTCGCACGATAGTGGCGTCTCTTACGGCAAACTTCGGAAACTTGTTACTAACTATTTCTCGAGTCTACCGCTAGGTAACGCTGACTTGAAATTACTGGACGTTACCATGAGCGATAACACGGTTACCGACGCGCAATCCACATTACTTGTAAACATTTATATTGTATGTTACACAATCATTTTATGTAAGAATCAACAATGAATAAATAAAAAAAAATGTAATGAAAAGGCGTATCTGCGTATGTAATTATTGAACCCTCAATTTTTCCCGAACGTCCGACTTGTTGTTGAGCTATACTACTGAATTTCGAAATTTTTCGAATTTTCGTGCCACCTCTTTTACTATCATATTCTGCTAATAGAAAATTCAATTTTTGAAGAATTTCGGAAAATTTTGACAATCTGTCTTGTTATTAACTTATACTACTGAATGTTGTGCCACCCCTTTCGATGTTCTCCTAATACAAGATGCTCGCAAAAACTTAAAAAGGAAGCCGCGCAAATTAGAGTTGGGTAGAGCTTATACTATAACTTCACACACTATAAGGAAGTTGTACAATAGACCCAAAAGGAAATCAAAACGAAGTCAGGATTCCAAATGAAGGTATACAGAATTTGTTAAGGAATAACATTTTATTTAGTTTACTCTATTCTTGCGTACAATGTAAATTATATATACAACTGCGCGTCATTATAAAAAGAAGCTGAATATACATGCCACAATAGCAAAATACAATAACTTTTATTTGATTTAACTGGAAACAATGCACGCAGATTACCAACAGTTACTTAATTATTTATATCATCTATAAATCGAGAAAACAATTGACAACATCACGATATTATAGCAACCAAGATTTATCATTAAACTCTTGCATATATTAATTTCATGTGATTTTTATTATCTAATGGTAAATCTAAAATACAACAGAAACCCTAATTATTTATTCGTTATTAAGGTCCAGGTCCGATTGATGAAGCCGGCGATGCGATGTCAACTGCAATTAAATAACACAAACGTTAATTTTTTATTTTTTCAATCGATCACCTCCTGCTCAGTTCTAACACGATTTTTGCCCAACCTGTATAACTAATTAATATAAAATTCCCCTTTCCTCTTAATGTACAGATCTGTATAAACTTTTCATTGTACTACTGGTAAAAAATTTTATAATGTGTTGAGCGTTCGGTTCATTTAAATATCAATATCATTAAACAATAGGACGAAAATAAAATTTCTATTGATTTTTCCAGGAAGCCACAGCAGAATAATCCAACGTACAGATATTTTAATAAAATTGGTTATAATTGGTCTCAAAACGAGGCCATTGTCTCGTCGAACAAAGCAGAAAGAAGTTTACACTCGACTCTATACGTTAAAATTTAGAACGAATATTAATTTATTTTTCTTCTTTGCTGAAGATAAGTATAATATGATGTACCCACCCAATTTCCGAAGATGTACGACAACGTGTAAGGGTTGATCTTCGTGGAGTCTGGGCGACGTGTCTCAGGAAATAGCAATTTTCCTTGTTCGTCGAACTTTTGCATAGGTATGGCGAAGTCATTATTTAAAATCACTGATCGTAATTCTTGATTCCTATCACTGGTGGTTTCTTCGTTGTCCGGGAATGCATTGTCTCGTATATGTGGATCGAACCTCTTGCCATGTCCGCCGAAACACGAGTGGCCAAACGCGGAACAACCACCTGCAAAAAATGTTGAATACAATAATTACACCTAATTCTGACATTTTAATATCAGTGATCCGAAATTCTCTTAATGTTTTTCTTAATTTGTATTTCATCGACTCATTTTTTACTGAAATCTGCGTTTTTTTACAAGTTTTTTTACAATGACGTGTAGTTAAAAATCGTAATTTGTTTTTCACTCTGAAATACATTTTTTAAATATTTACTTTAAAGGGAAAATTTGCAATCTGCGTCTACGTGTGTAACTAGACATGCAATAAATTATGCTTTATCTATTCCTTATCGAAGATATTATATTAGACGGACAGCGTTTCAATATTATGGTTCATACACCCAAACTGCAATAACTTCTATAGAATTTATCTCTTTTTATGTAGGTAGTAAAGTAATAAATTCTATTAACAGCCATTACGATTTCGAGCCGCCATCTTAAAAAAAAAGTATTGTAGTTTCTTTCGAAATGTGTACAATTATTAATCAACACCAATCAACACCAATTTTATTTCGTGTTCAAAAATTCTTGAACAAAGCTTTTTCGCAGTGAAAAAAGCACGTGATTTATGATATCGTTGCACCCTTTGAGACATTATGTTTTGAAAGCCCACCCACATTTTATTGAAAACGCGCTGTATCAATTAAAAAATGTCACTTAATCAAAGTATGCTTAATATGAAAAACATTTTCGTTAAAGAGACAATTCCATTACTGGAATTTATATATAACATTTTGTTTTGTTTCCTACAATGATAAACCGACCACAATATGAATATTTTTGTGAAAATATATTTGCACAATTTTGCGAAAAAATTTATTACGGTTACATCATAAAAATTTATGAATTCTGAATACAAAAAGTATTTATTGAAAATAGCAAATTAGATGAAACAATTCATTACTCCAAATTACTCTGTTATTAAAAAGGCAATTGGAAAAGGACCCCGTGTTCTAAACGTCTCTTTCAATAAAAGCTAATAAAAGTAACAAAATAATATTAAAAAGTCAAATTCGATTTTCTCAAATTTAATTTGTTCCTTCATAAATCCTTTGGAGGTATTGAAGAGCTTAATTATGGAATGCAAGGAGCTTCCGAAACGTTAACAATATTTTTTCACATAGTGTTCTATATTTGTGGGATTTGCTTTCATGCATTCAGACCAGCCAAGCGACACAAGAAGAGCGCGGATCATTTTTATACGCCATCTACGTTGTATCTGGACGACATCCTCTGTATGCAGAAAAACTCGAATGACGAGAAGATTCTCCGGCAATCGGGCTTCCTCAGAGAGCTTTCGAAGCTTTTAAAACGCACGAACAGCCGCGCTCGAGCATTGACGGAAAGAAGCTCGAAACGTACGATCGATTAAGCCCGGCTTCGTTTGCGATAATAATTGAGTGAATAAATTCACGCGCGACGGATCCGTTCCTTTCTCGCCGTTTTTATTTTGCCACGGGTCACGTGCAACGAATCACGTTTCCGCCCGGGGCACTTTTTACTTTAATTTTCAGTATATCCGCTCACTTGAAGCGCCTAAGCCAATGGCTGATTCATTATTCCATCGTGGACGGTCGGCTCGCTTCGTGTTACGCGTTAACAATTATATTTCACGTCCATTCTTATGGAAAATTTTCTTTCCATAATTTAATAATACATTAGCCATTCTTATTTTCCATATCCTTGACTTTTTCCCGACAAAACGATATTTTATTCTCACCATTCACTTAAACCCCGATTCTACTCTCAGTTTGCAATTTTATGTAATAAAAAAAAAAATATATGGGAGGAAACCTTAAACGTTGCTTAATGTTCCCTAAAAAAATCTTTTTTTTTCTACAGTATGATTATAAGCGAGAAAAGATCTTAGATTCACTCCATTAGGCTTACAAGTCTGCACACCCCCTTAACCTTTTGACTCACAATGGGGTATATGTGTCGCACAGAGTAGGCACACCTAAAAATGAATTTTTAGTCTTCTTTGTGACTGTAGTCGTTAAAATAAGTACGGTTTCTTTTTTTGATCAGGGGCGACATGCAAGGAAGCCAGATGTATTAGGGGTACCCATCAAATATCGTGTGCATCTCTGTCGCATATATCGAGGCATTACTGCATACTATAAATACGGCGTTATTGCAACGACCATAATGGCCGCGTCCTGCGGGCAACGGAACGCTGAAAAGACGGGGGTGGGGGACGAGTGCTGTCGACAAAGCCTTTTCAAGTCCTATGCAAACAGCCCGAAAACACCCATCCACCGATGTAATTTCCCTGTGTGACAAGCTTTCGACGATCCGAAATCAATTTTTGTTTCCTCGTGCCGCACAACGGCGAATTGCTGAAAACAGAAATATTTACGGAGCTCGCGAGCTTTCGACAAACGTTCGCGCCGGAACTTTGTGTTTATGATGGCCGATGATGAAAAGCGCTCCCCCTGGCCGGCTCGGGGCCAGTCAATTTCTCTGTACAACCCAATCTCGACTTCAAGCCGGGTGGGAACGGTTTTGTTGTTTCGAACGTAAATGGCGTTCGACAGAACGCATAATTTAATCGGCCGGACGCGACGGAGCACGGCGACGCTCCTCCATTTGATTGCTGTTGCTGTTTTCAATCATTACCATCACTCGTTTGGAGTTTCATCAGCACCAAAATTGGACGCGGGTTCGAAATTACTTGTTTCTAATGTTTTCTTTAGCAATTGTTGCAACTGTACGGTAAGAGACCCAATTACTGTGCCTGTATTGTTTATATTTATTTTTAAAGCGTAAAGAATATTTAAAAACTTATATACAACTGTTAATTCCTTGAAAAGGGAGATTGCTAAGGTTATTCGAAATAACTTTTTCCTTTACAGAAATGTTCTCCGCGGTTTCGTTCAGGAGTTATTAACGAAAAACGCGGACCAATCAGAGATATAGGTTCCTCTGAGCGCGGCATTGACATTGGCCGAGCCGGAATCCGTCTCCTGAAGCCACGATCTGATTGGTCCGCGTTTTTCGTTAATAACTCGTTAACGAAGCGGCGGAGATCATTTTTACAAAGGAAAAAGTTACTTCGCTCAGTAATCAGTCCTTTCAAGGCAGTACATTTTTGAGAAATGTGATTTTAATGAAAAAATTTAATATTGCATTATACTTTAAGAATAAGTGCAATTAATTTAGGCATAGTAATTGGTGGACATATTTTTATTTTTCAGAAATTTTAGAATATTTTACGACATCGAATATTAGAAATATTCTGTTTAATACACGTTTGTGTATTTCCACTAACTTGTTATATAAATCTTTTTGTTTTCGTTTGTATGTTGCAAGAGAAACACTATGATTTGTTCCAGTTGCCTGACTCACTCTGTGCGCCTTCCCTTTAACCTTTGAACGGCCGACCATCTAACTGCATCATAGAGAACCAATACCAGGTCAATTCTAACTGAAATTGAATTTTTCGCTGGAGACACTTCTGATCTTATTTCCGAAGCGGTGGTAACATTTTTATTTCTCTTTCTTTTGGTTTGATTGTCATTATTAATAACAATTCGTCCAATCCCTTTTACCGATCGTAATCCTCCTTCGTTTCCTTCCGTATCTTCTATTATTGTAAATCGATGTTTAGTCTGGTTGTGCTATTATTTCTAATTTTTATAATGAACGCGGAAAATTTATATTTTGCACAAAGACGCAATTGTTCAATCCTATCAGTTTGCTCAAATCTTCCGTTACAATCTGCTGTTCCCTGGTATACCTGTTGCAAGTCTATTCTATGTCACCAGTAGGTAATAATGAACTCTTCCTTTTCTCTTTCTTTTCTCTGGTGCGCTCTTCCAAAGTTGCTACATTACTTTATTGTTCTTTTTATCGCTTTGTTTCCTTCTTATAGTTTTCCTCGCGTTCTTCTTCCAGTTTCTTTCCATTCTTGCGCAATTATTACACACAATCACAATATTTATTCCCTCCTCGCTGTTCCCACTAACTTTTCCACCGTTTCTCATCTTCAAATTTCTACAGCAAACTATATAGTCCATTTACGCTTTTTCGTATCCGCGTATTCTTTTTTGCTTCCTGCGTACCATGAATTTTTGATCGATTTTCCAATGTGTTACATCTAACAATTATGTTAGAAACATACGTGTCGTCTTATGATTCATTTATGTGCATCGCACACAGTGCTCAGATGCAAAAAATGCACCGTTGAACAAAACAAGCGGACGAAGCAAATGTTCGCTCGTTAGATGTGACAAATACTTTCGTTAATGGTGAAAAATGTAGAATGGAAGCGTTATTTGCTATTAACTAAAATGTTCGGGTGTACATATATGCATTTAATCATACGGTAATTTTAATACAAAACTTCGAAATTTATATATTATACCGAATGTCCATGAATTTTCACTGCGCCATTTTAAAAAGTCGTACATTCTAATCGTTCTTGCACTTTCCCCGTTTTCAAAAATAAAATTTAAAGTTTTAATCATTAAAAACACTCTTTTTTATATGACTATGTGAAAGGGTGGGTTTAGGTCTTCAATAAGATCTAGTATTTGTATAGATTAAATTAAAAATAGAGATTGATAAATATAAAAAAATATTGTAAAAAGTTAATTTGTTAAATTATTTTCTGGTCCAATTTTGAGCCTAAAATTATAAATTCAGTAATGACAAAGCAAGCAAAGAGACGATGAATGCTTGCAAAGTTACCATTTAACAGATTAAATTATTACAGAAAAAATTACTATAAAGAGTTAAGAAGAAATTTACTAATCCAACTTTGTGCTTCCATTTATATTGAAATGATCTATACATTAATAGACATTAGATCGTGAGTTTTGATCAGCCCTGTAAATGACAAAGGTGAGCACATGAAATATGATAAAGAGCTAAATATAACTGATTCAAGATTTCTTACGCGAAGAAATAAACTTCTATCTAAATCTAGATTCGTGGGATTGTTTACAAAATTCTTCTAGCATGAAAATCTCCGATCCGGTCGCCAACATTAAAGACTGCTGTCCTTAAACAATACTTGTTGCGACAAGCGTAATTTGCGAGAGAAATGATTGCTGTATTATAAGAATTTCTGTTCCTCGAGAACGATGTTTTATTGCTTCTACCCACCGTTCATTCATCAGATTCCTAAACAGTTAGGATTTAATCTGGATAGAAAAGGAATTACCTCATGCACAAATATTTCACGAGGGCGTTTGTAATACATTTTTTACGAAGAGTCCAAATGGACATTCGGCTGACATCATCCTTAGTCAATTTCTACGATTACGTCCAGGTAATATCTTTTATCGCCCCTTGAATTTACTGTTGACCTTTTCCACGAACGAAGAAAAAATTCAGGTTGCCCAAAGAACCTGTCTCTTTTATAACACGATCAAAAAGTTATTTCAGAAGACTGTGCAAGGGTGATTCTGGGAACTTTAACAGTTTACTGCTTTTTTTCAAGTAAAAATAGAAAAAAATGACACAGGACAAAATCACATAACACGTCCTAACATCCTGTGACCTTATTTTTTATGCAAAAGGTGCAATTGCACTTTATCCTTTAATGCAACCCAATTTATTTGTTAAACCAATCGATATCTTTTATTATCTTGGTACAAAAGTGCTAACCCAAGGTCATCGAAATGTCACTACTTTAAGAGATATTTGACATTTTATATTTTGTTGTATCATTTTTTTTTTAAATAAAATCGTTACAGCTAAAAAATCGATAATTTTTCGAGAATAGGAAATTTAGTGTTCGAACACCTTTAAAAACAATTTTTTGATCCTGTTAGACTAATGGAATGATAAATACCATACTTTTATTTGATCCGGTACTAGATTTTGATTTGATCCGGTTTTTAATTAAAGAAAATATGAAAGGGAAGACACACGGTTTGAAGATAAATGTTTACTGAGGAAACAAACTGAATCTCTCTCGGAACAGTAATTGTTTCATTCCATTCGGTCCGATTCCTCTGATGCCAGAACTGATTTTGCTGTTTGAAACAAAATAATCATCAAGATTAATCAAAAGGTTTGGACATTCTCTTTCGTCGCATTGACGTCACGCGTTTATTTCAATTTCGTGAAATTACTTCTCTTCAATCATCGAAGGCAGTAATACTTGCGTAACGTACGCACACTCGTTCGATTGCTATACGTGGAACCAGGGTAGCTAATTAGTTCATCGAAATATCTAGATTTACACAGAACATTGTATTTTGTAGCTTTCGTTCGGTGCTCAGGGAAGTGTTCATTTCTGCCCAATCAAAATGTGATTTTAATGTGTGGGCTCTTTACAGCGAATGGCGCGACATTATTCTCTTCGAATTCTCGTTTACTGCGCCGACGCGTTCATGTCACTTCATTTCGTCGTTCGTTATTTCGGAGAATCTTGTTGATAATATTTTAATACAAAAAAAGAAACGAGCGACGGTTAGAACCTCTTCGCGGGTTACTCAGAAAGGTAACCTTGACAACATATGTCAAGGTCAAAGTCGTTCGTGTTGACTCCGCTTGACGTTTACGTACTTCTATTATTCAGTATTATTTGATTTTTTATTGTTTCACATTGTGCTACAAACTTTCGTAATTAAATGGTCGTAACTTTCCATAAGCTACTTATAGCAGGGTGCACAATGCAAAGTGGGTGAAAAAATACAGAATTGCTTGATGTGAAAAAATCTGAAACAAGAGGAATGTTTTCATAATTCTTTAGTTTAAAATGTTAAAGTGTCAGAATATGTGATATTGTTATTTTCAAAAATAATTTAAAAATATTACTAATGTTACAGAATAACTTTTTTGTTGCCCGTTTATAAATCATTTGTGCGAGTCACTGTATTTTGTATATTATTTTAGTCATTATTTGTCAGTAAGTCGTATATTTCGTTCTAGAAAAGGACGAGAAGCTGGTTCTTGAAAATATAATCGAAGTAAAATCAACTATTTACCATTTTGTTACAATTGGTTTCTTAAATAGTTTGGTATTGGGTCAACATTCATGAAAATATAATACACGGAGCGGGAAGATGACAAGACTGTTTGGAAGATGCGAAAATATGTTTATCTTTGTCGCAGGAATACGTCACCAGAACTTCGCAATTAATAAAGTTCGAAGCGCCTCCGAGAATCCAGTGTGCACGCATTTAATTTCGAAAGTCGTGCGCGCTTGACAAAGTTGCAAAATCGGACGGTGGATCAAGACGGATGGGAAGCGTCGTTCTTCAATAGCAAAAGCCAGTGTAAAGGAACGGCAACTCATCTGACCTCCTTGTAGATAGAAATGACGTTACTCCTCGGATCGAGTGATTTAATAAAAGCCGTTCGTCTTGCTACAAAACTACGAATGCAGCTCGAATTTAAAGCGTGCTACAACGATCAACATTTGTCATGCCACGCAACTTCCTCCCGGCTCCGATTAATTAATAAAAGAACATGGCAAATGGGTCCAGTTTTTCTTTGGTTCTCGGGCCATCATTTCTGTCTCGTACTTCACGAAATTTATTGGAAACAGTAGTACAATCGAAGAGGAAACGTTTAATTGTTCAGTTGAAAGTGTAACACAGAATCTATTTTCAGAGGAACACTCCATTTGTTAGGAATTCGATTTTACAAATTGTAAAATGTCTCCGATGAAACTGGAGAAATTAGTGGTGCTATAAATAATTTGAAAGACTGGACTGCATTATTTTGCAACAAGCTATAGCTATAAATTCACTTAGTGGTGGATATATAAAATTTTATTCCGATATAAGATGACGCTTTTTATTTCGAAATAAGAAAATCCCCCCTCCTCTTCTTCTCCATCCGAAGTACGACGAAAGATGGTCCCGAGCCATCGCCTTATATCGAAAGAAAACTGTAAATGGCGGCGTGAGTCAGAAATGACTCCGGCATAGGCCTAGAACTCGCAGGAGTCCGAGGATTAATTATTAACAGTTTGTATCGAATCGAGTAATATGTTTTTAAGTAAATATCGCGTGTGACCAAAATTATATTTACAGTTTTGAACAGGAACCATAGCGAATATGGCGGCCATTCAACCGCATCATTCGTTGAATACATAACAAATATTAAACATTGATTGTGTCGCGCGAGCGTATCTTTTACAACAAATATGTTTAATTAAGTACACGTAACGATATACCTAATTTGTAAATGCCAATTCCCAAATTACGTGTAACTGTGATAGTAAAGTTGCTTACGTGCGATGCTGTATAATTGCATTATCTCGTAATAACGTTAACAAACAACTTTTATTCGACGCGTTTCATTTGAACGTATCAATTTAACGATTTTAATGAATAGAATTTCAAAGACGATGTTCTAGTCATTATAAGTATACCAATTATTCGGTACGCAAGGCGGGGATTATAACAATATCTCGGAATTAGCGTACTTTTTCCTGGAAAATGTTTAATTGAAAGCATACAGGTAGGCGTCACTTTGTTTCAAGAAAGTTTGACGAATTTTAATCAGGTTATATTAACTAAAATGACGATGGAACTCCGTTAATGTAACAATATTTTCTCATGTAATTAAAAAGTACCCCTACCACTGTTCAAACAACATTTGCATACATTAAAAACTTCTGTGGAAGGTTTTTATTTGTTACAAATTTTATGCAAGGTTGAAATCACTTTTTTCCCAGCCAAAATTTTTAGAACGATGAATACAATTTATCAATATCAAATATGTTACTGTTTGAAATTGTATCTGTATGTGTAATTTAGTTTTAAATTAAATATTCAAATTCTGTCCGTTTTGGTGTAGATATAGTATTAAACATAATTTTAGGGAACGTACAGAATTGTACAACATTGTTATACATTGTTTATTAGTGGATGTGCAATGCTTCATTGAAGTTCGTGATATAATTAATTAGTTCTACTGTTTTGTACGTCATAGTAATCTAATATATAATCTAATAAAATAAAAGTTATGTACTATATAATCTAATATATAAAATATATATAATATAATAGAAATTATAGAAATGAACCTTTTTCAGTCTAACAATACGATGTAAAAAATTGTAACAGACTCACTTTTACAAAAACAAATTTTTTGTGCATTAAGAAAAACTCTTCCAGAATATTTCTAAAATTTTATACCTTAGAATGTACATTCCGGAATACTCAATGTCGAAACAAAAACATTCGCAAGTACTTTGAGCTTCTCCGACTTCTTTCAAATCGATAGGAAAATTACTTAAACGCGAAGTCTTAATTAATTGTGAAGGTGAAACACAAAGGTAAACTTTGCAGAACACTAAAAAGACGAAGAAATCATTCTCCCATTTCGTATTGTATTATTTAACACTTTGACTGCCAAACTAGAAACCTCAAAAGTTTCATAAAATCAAAGTAAATTATTTAATGAAATAAAAATTGAAAAAAATTAAATGTATGATATTGAGTATTCCTCCAACTTTCTTACATTTTACTGATCCTAATCAAATTTGGTACAATGAATATATTACCGTAAAAATTCATTTTAAAACCTCGAAAAATAATTTCGTCACCCACATATGGGTGACATGACAGTCAACGTGTTGAGCAGCAAATATGTTCAATATTACCTATACAGTGCTAATAAAAAATTAATTTATTTAATAATCCCTGTCCCCTGAAATTAAACAATTTACATCAAAACTGTTTTTAATTAAACGAAATCGGTACTCATTGTTAATTTCAAGACGTGTACATAAATTTCTTTATTTTGTAAAATATTTGTAATTTGAACAAATTAAGTAACAAATTACGACGAGTATTTTACAAATAATAATAATGACAAACTACTGCTCAAACGTGTGATTAATTCTTTCTCCGTACTACAAATTAGTATTTACGAATTCAGTTGATTATTATTTACGTTTTAAATATTTATAAGCAACTTTTGATGAGTGAAAAGCGACTAGGAAATCGATGTACTGATAACAACAACATGTTGTCCTTCGCTGATAAGAGAATTATTTTTGCGCCGATAAAAACGACAAATGAACTGAAAATCACGGGGATAAAGTCACGTGTCACGCGTTACGCAACCGAAACGTTCAAAAAACAATGTTCATTAGTCAGACGATCGGACATGTACTCACTCCGTAATCGATACAGTCACAGTGCGTTACTGAATAACGACCATAACGAACTCGCTAATACAAAGTAGTTGCCGGGCAACAGGCGTTGTCTAACGGCTATATATTTTCATATATTGCGTAATGAAAGTGCATTTCGTTGTTTTCCGATTTCCGGGGATGCCTTGCTCAATGAAATTTTCCGATTGTGAGTTTTATCACATTCCGAGAACACTGGACTGTTCGAGGATAAGATTGCTGCAGGATTGCCACTGCAATTTCTTTGCTGCGAAGAAACTTGAGGAACTGGCAGAGCAGAATACAGTTAGCAAATTATTACATTTGTTTATTTTCCGTTTGCTTGAATAAAAGAATGGACCGCTTTTATTTACAATCGTCTGCTAATGCATAGTAGCGCTATGCAATATTAATTTGATGAAAAAATGGCAGTTTTTGTTCTTGAATTTTAAAGCTATACAGGGTAACTCCTGACGTCATTTGAAGTAATATTTTCCTGTGCAAACATTTTCTCCGAGGCTCCGTTCAGAAATTATTAAGGAAAAACACGGACCAATCAAAGCGCGGCTATGGCGGACCCGGTAGGGCCAGCTGAGCGCGACGTTGGCATTGGCCGGGCCGGAGTCCGTCCGTTGTTAGCCACGCCCTGATTGGTCCGTGTTTTTCATTAATAACTCGTTAACAAAGCCGCGGAGAACATTTTCGCAAAGGAAAAAGTTACTTCAAATAACCTCGGGAATCACCTTGTTTTAAAGAAGTACATTTTTGAGACATGGGTGGCGTTGTTTAAACTGATGAAAATTGCAATTATTCTTGCACCAACCTAATATGTATTTAATAGAAGTATTCTCTTCACTTTCTGTAAAAAATAATCTTTTCAGCTCGTATTTTGATCCATCTAGAAATACGATGGTAGTCAGCGTCCACAGTACTCGGAAATCGGATGAAAGGAAATACTGTTTCCTTTTTAAGAAAGAAACTACGTACTCCCTTAGCCGAGGCATTGAATGTCTTCCCCACTTATTCGCATAACTTGTTACCCTCCTGCACAGCTCGTTAACAATCGTTGTTATTACCGATGCTCAAGGAAACCAACGTCAAACCGCCATTACGGCTAGGTGCACTTAGATGTAAAATTGCTATCCCCTTCCGTTGTAACATGAGAAGACATTGCGTCCCTATTTGTGCTAATTTATTTCGGTGTAAAGGTGACGTGACATTTACTTTTCCTGCATTTTTGTTACCTTTTACTATACACTCGCTGCATGCGCGAATGTACGAAACAAGCTTCAATAATTTTTAATGAAGCAAAACATTTTCTATCAAGAATTGCTACCAAAAATAAATATATATAATCCAAATAAATTAATATGTATATCATTACCATGCTAGTAAGAATGAATTGATTATATGAAAAATATTTTAAATGGTCTGCAATATAAGTGACGCAAGGTAAATTTTTGTACATAATTTTTAATTCTTCGAAGAAGCAAATTTAATTAAAAAACTTTGTTTGCATAAATTTCCGTTCAATTTTTTCGAAGCGCCATCGAAAGATTGTCGTTACATAAGCGGATCGATCTTTCAAATTGGTTCATCACGAAGTTCTTTTCGCATCTGCAGTATAATTAAATCGTTAAAATCTACAGTCTATTAAACGTATAAAAAAGTACCGTTACAATTACGAACTACAGTTACTATAATGAAGTAATGAATGACTTTTGGAAATAATGCGACGTTTCACAGCTTTTAATAGTTTAATGCGATTTTTGTAAACTTTAAAAATACATTTTTCTCGTTAAACGAACGACCTCTGACTCTTAGAAAAGTGTGTGTAAACATTTTAAGAAACTTTGACGAGAACAAGAAACTGCGTTGGCAGCAGGATCGTTAACCAAAGTTCGCAATACCTTTGTCATTTGCGAAAACCATTGCGTGCGTAAAGCTGAAACAATGTTACTTCGTTCCAGCAAATGACACTCGATTCGGTTGTAACGAACGCAAACGTTTTTAGTACACGCTTTTAAAACGTCAAACATGATGTGACTTTTGATCACTCTATAATTGCAAGTACTTATTAATCATGCAATAAAACCACTCGAAAGATGAGAATGTCAAGGAACGAAATTGGAACGCGAGTTGCTAATGAATTTGACACTTTCAGCCTACAATTAAACATTTCGACAAATTTTAATGGCTCGTTAAAATAGAAACTGTTTCTGATGTTAGATACAACTAAATATCACGAGATATAAATACCGTAGTGAGAACCAAATTTTAACATTTGTTTACAAATATTAATAGTCAGATTGACATATTTATTTATTATTTTATTGCTCTATAGTTTAGTTACGCGTGCGGTCAATCCAAAATATATAGAAATTAATTTCAAGAAAAAAATTAATTTCAAATATCGTGTGCATCTCTGTCGCATATATCGAGGCATTACTGCATACTATTATATTGAATCTAACACACCATGTGTACCTTCATTAAGGTTGTCGCGCCACGTGGTCACTCAGATGATAGAAATTGCGCTCGAAGATAGACCTATCACTTTTCTTATTTAAACCAATTCATACTTGATCAGATATCGATCTCCATCTATATTTTGGAACGTATGAAGGGCTAGGACGTTCTATAAGTCAATATAGCAGCCGCGCCAAGCCGGTATTACAGACTCAGCCAGTATAAAATAGTTTCGCGTCGCCTCGGTAAGTGAAACCCGTTCCCATCGTAGTTTCCATACATCGAATCATCCTGAGTAATAAGATCTCGATCGAATAGGGCTGCCGGTAAGTAAGACGATTAAAGAGGGCGGTAAAATCTCCCGTTGAGGAAAGCAATTTTTACGAGTCCTTGGGAAAAGTTCCAAACCCGGTAATCATCAATTACTTTCTTATTATGCTGTGCAACAGAGTGCTGGATGGGACTATGCCAGAGTCATTTCCGACCCACACCAATATTTTACTAATACAGTTTTATTTCGATATAAGGCGATGACTAGGGACCGGCTTTCGTCCTATTTCGGATGAGGGTACCCCATCTTTAAATTCTTGAGTAGATAAATTTTGTTTTCATTTCAATTAATGTTACACCCAGCTTCAGTTTGTTTTACGCATTTTGAAGATTAAGTATGATCCTGTGAGCATAAATCTCTTTGCAATTTCTTTGTAATTTCATTGTTGTACCATTTAGCTCATCAGACCGTGATGGAGCTCCTACGTTTGTATTTTTCTGTGGAATGAACTTTTTAAATTTTTTATTTAGTTTAGAATAGCAATCGCTACGATATATTTTACATTCCACTTTCGACTCCATTTATTAAATTAGTTTTGTTTTATGGGATTTTTGAGAGGTTGATATTCAATTAACGTTCAAGAGGAGAATCTTTTTTAATCATATAACAACCTTCGCATGACCCACTCGTAAAGTACTCGTAATATTCACGTGTTGAGCGAGAGCAGAGCTCATTTTCCTGAACGGAACGCTTAATTTTTAAACAAGATTCCTTTGCTACTTTGACGTACAAATTTTTTGCATGAGAATTATTCCATGTGTCCACGAGCATGTAACGCGGTCTCCACTGAAACTGTCTCGAAAAGTAATTGCGATAAGCGTAACAAAGTGCAAACAGTTTCTGTCGAACTGAACTTCATCATTGTTTTGCCACAGGCGTTGTTGACCGTGCCTCCTAGGGGAGTACATCAACGTTTAGGGTGGCGTGATTTTGCTTTACTATGCATGCGTTTTTTCAAATTTCACTGGATATTATCATTGTAACTTTAGGGAAAATATATCTTCTATTCTATTCTAAAAAAAAAACAGTTTCTTTTAACAGTTTGTATAAATTAAAGAAAATATAACAAAATTCTGAAATTCTGTATTTCACCTTGATTATGTTATTCGTAATTTATTAAAATTATTAGCAGGAATAATAACTAGAACTCCATTTATGTACTTCACAAATTAATAATATACCTTTCATTAACTTCAATAATACACCATTTGTATAATACAACACGCATTCACTTTCGCAGTCTAGCAATAATTCAATTGCAATATTGAAATTCAATTTAACATATACTTGCTAATAATAATCAATGAGGTTAAGATATAATAAATGACATTTTTTTTTCTTGAACCCTACATCTTCAATATTTACATTAGAACAATTTTTGTTTATTCACTTCTATCATTAAGGTGTTCTGTGTGTTCTTACAATAATATTATTCATGTCATCATGTAAAGATCTTTTACGAGATGAGAATGAACAATCGACGTGCACTTATACGTTCGTTTTATACATTTCCGTGTCACATTTTCATATAAACCTTACATTAAAGCGAAGGACTTTATTATTATGCATGAAACATCGAAACGGTAACGGAGAAGAACAGTGTAATGGGACATTCAATACTTTCTATTCATTCCATGTTTTCCAGATAATTTGCATGCAACTAGTTCATGGTAAATCGTTGGTGTTTACTAATTTCTATTTTGTCAACAACGTGAGTCGGTCAATATTGAACCCATTGTAGACATTAACAACGAAGTGGTCTCGATTTGACCACCTGCTGACGTCTGTTTTCTCACGATACTTCACGTATCACACCATCGACGAGTTACAAGACTACAGATCTGAATATAATAAATTAGGTATAATTGCACAGGCAGAGTCAACAGGTGAAAATTCTCATATTGCTTCGGTTCTTTCTTCACCATAAAAATATTACAACATTTGTTTTACAAAATTACATTCATAAATTTGTTAAACTTTTGTCGTGGCAATTACAAATTACTAATATAAAATTTTAACAGATATTCACTCTTTTTGTCACACATTACCAAACTAAATGAAGACCGCAATTTTCGAAATGAATAAATTAAATAGAATCATAAATCAAGGTAAATTAATGAACACATAAATAGTGACGTAATACTTTACATGTTACTAAATATGTAATTTATTATAATGCTACTGTTAATAATCTCCTTTTGCAAATTTAACACATACATTTTTAATAATTAAATTGTACATCGTTCTGCCGAGTATACAATTTAATAATTATGTATCTTCATATTTTAAAAATTCCTCTGCAGTACTCTAAAAGTGCACGAATCCTTATATCATATACCTTTCTAAATTTTGTTTTTAAATCTTCCGAACTGCGCGTACAATTATTTACACCGGAACATGTGAAATAAATTCCACCTCGGGAATATCGTTTTTGTTTCTCATTGTCGGACGACTTTCGAGTTTCATTGTACGCGCGAGCAACTAATAAAAAGAGGGGAAAGTTCAATAACTCCGGTCGTGTTAATGAAAAAGTGTAGACGGTCGTCCAATAATAATGTTATCAAAACAAATGTACGTCGAACGAGCGTGCGAGGTGTAGCATTTCATGTTGTAATGGAGAATCGATGATTCGATTCCACGATTCCTGTGCTAGGACGAAAGGGTTACATATGTATGTACCTTTGTAGGTTGGAAAGTGAGAAAAATTCGACAAATTTTTTTTTTGCATAGCAGTTCATTTAAAAATTAATATTTATATCTTATTGTACAATATTTGAGTAATGCTTGCTGAAAAATTGAGTTACAGTGGACCCAAAAAGTACTGAAGCACTAAAATTCAAATATTTTTTGCCCCTCCAGTGGAGAGCATAAGCGGACTGACTAAGATCGTGTAGCTCCGTTTGGCTTAAATCAAGACTTTACTGTACTAGTAACAGATTAACGACAGATTAATCAATTTGGCGTAAAATCGAACGAGTATTTGTTCCATTTCGTCTCTTTTTTGCACGGTTCAAAACCGTACACCGCCATTTGCAAATAGCAAATACCAACGCAAAAATCTGCGTACCGGTGCATGCTGTAAATAGAATTGTTTCGCATATGTGCGTCATACCAATAAGTTGATAAAGACCAATTTGTTATATTCACGTCGGCCAGAATTGTACTCGAGAGCATTCAACCTTTTCTTTTTAATTGTCACGAGGTTACCAATTAAATACGTGTGCAATAATTGCGTTCAGTTCAGTTGAATTCGATTAATTTCGATTGAATAATTTCTGTGTATCTCGAAGAGATCAAGAGTGACTTTCTTATCGAATAAAAAACGTATGAAAACGAAAGGGAGAATTAAAATTCGAGAAAACGCGTTTGAAAACAGTTAACAAATCATTTCTATAAATATTGTAAAAGCAGTACACAGATTCATACAGTTGACCGTAAAAGGTAGAAAGAACAATAAAGGGACGACATTAATCCAATGTTAACTTTTAACACGTCTGTTATTCCACCTTCACCTAACTCCTTGGCTGTTTTATGTATTTCAAACGAATGAATTTTGCTCATATAAAACTCTTCACACACATAAAACAACGTCAATCACTAGTTTCACACGACTTGTTACGCGCTTTTGCAATTTCACGGACACGTGTACAAGTGTTCGCAAAAAAGACAAGGCGATAAAATCTCAAAACGTGAAGAAATAAGTCGAAAATCTAATAAAATCTTTTCCCACGAGGCTCTTTGGTTTTCGAAAAAATCGACTTTGAAAATATACTTTTGCGAATATACTTCTTTTATCCTACTTACATACGGAGAACCGGCACATTGTTTCGTAAAGCGTCGAGGAGTAAGTAATACTGCCATAAACCGTGATCTCTGCGAGGCACCGTCGTGTCGGCGATCCACGCGACCGATTAATTGGGTTAATCTCAGAACCGCATTTATACTCTTAAATACTTTTAACACTTATAACACTTTTATACTCTTATCATATTCTATCGTGCACTGTTTAAAATTTGGCGGGCTAGTCCTGGGTAAATTTTATTTAAAATGAGAATAAAATATTTCTATTTGAAATCATTTATTTCGCACCGTTAATACTGTTATTTAAAAATAAAAATAATATTGATTTATTTGAAATAATAGCAATTTCAAGTAGTATTTTATTTCCATATTTCTTTATTTCAAGAAATTCTTTATTTTTATATTGCTTTATTTTATTTATTTTTATATTATCTATTATTTCTAAAGTCGTAACTCGTGACAGCAATTGTTAGGAGAACTTTGAATAATTTTTGTTATTTCTTACACCTCAATGTTTATAATTATATTAGAATTTTCTGATAGCTCGGAATCAATATAAAATATGCAAACGCACCTTCACAGTATAAGTAATTAACAAGATAAAGAGCAGTCGTTATTATAAAGTAATTGATTTGTGTTCAATGTGGTAAACCATAATAGTCAATTATAAACGTATTAAATTATTATGCAATATTCAGTCTTTTGTTTACATTCTGCTGTTTATGACGTCAATGTAGTATGTAACATATGTAATGTTGTTACGTTAAAGTATCGAGGGCAGCAACGGATTCAATTTCGTTTTTAACATAATTTTTGTCATACATAGTATAGTTCGACCTTATTCGCGTGTCAATTTTGAGAAAATAGTTAAACTCAACTCGAATTCGACAGTCGAAAATTAATGTGCAGTATTACTAAATGACATCCAAAATCACTTACCCAATTTGATGGAGCATAATCATAACAATTGGTGGCAAAGATGAAACTGTGATGGAAATACAATAGACTAGACACGTGTAACATGTGAACAATGCTGACGGAAGAAGCGATATACATAGTACGAACAGTAAATACGCGCGAATTCGAATTATTGGATTAAAATATTAAATGTTAAAACGTAAAAATCGATCCATAATAGAATTTACAGCAATTATGGTATTTATAAAATCTATTACTGTCAAACTAAGCATTCATCGAAAGTGCGAAGAGACAACAATTGAATTATGGAAATATTGTGACGCTTAATCAATCTTATATATTACTTTCCCATCAATTATAAGTATGTTATTGAAGTAACGATAACAATACAAAAACAGCAAATGTTAATTGTAATATAAAGTCATTATATATGAAAAGATTAAAGAAAATTGTTCACCTGTAAAATAAAATTATGATTTAAACCTGCACATAATTTATTTAAACTAAAAGTTTGCAAATAAATAGTTTAAATGATCTTAACTAATATTTGATGTATTATTCAAAGTTCTAAAAGAATTCTTAATTTTGCACAACTCTAGCATGTTGCAAGTTGTGGACTTTGGATGCAGCCATTTTTTAAAAAGACTGTAATAAATATATCGATATATCGAAAATATTACAATTAAGCTTTTTCGGGGATTAACGAAAAGAACATAAGCCCTATTGGTTTAATTTAACAATAAAATGTCATTCGATAATCCTTTTAACGAAGAGCCGTTCTCATTATTTTTATTTATGTTAGTTCTCGCAGGTGTCCCCCATTTTTTTCATCCACTCTATCCTCATAATTGTAAAACAATAATACAAATTTCCAATGAACAGAATAGTTAGACTTACGAGCGGAAGCTGATTTGATATTAAACTGCTTCCAACATTCCCAGACTCGTAAACTTTAATGTGAAATGCAAATAATAATAGTGAATCGTACCAGGAAGCTTAATAAACGTAATAACACAGCCATAAGGGTATAATAGTCGGTAGTAAGAAAACGATCGTAATACAAAGCCACGGCTCGGTATTATAAAATTAGTTATTTTATTAGTTATTTTTTGCAGTATCAACTCTACAAAGATACGATTAACTAACAAATTATTCATTTTTCGGAACGTGTGCTATTTCACAAATAGATTATTTTTTATTTTCTTTTCCTACATTGCAACAGTAATTTAAAAGTTTCTAAAAATATCCAGGTCTGCTTCAGAAATTCATTTTCTACTGCAATATACGCAGATCCTATACGGTTTGCAAAGTACATAATTTCTCATCTATTAAACATGAACAACATTTTCCTCGAGCATAATCAAATTCGAAACTTCTGTTCGAATTTTATTCGGCGATTGAAAATTTAATGCTCATTCAAATAAAATTATTTTAACATTCTCAGAACACGTACAAATTAGTCGTTATATTTTATTTAGCTCGTTACTTATTTAACCACATCGGAAAAATTTACGTCACGTTCATTTTTCATGAACATTTTTACTTCATTCGTTTCGATAAAATTACTAGAAGCACACAGATGCAATAACACAAAAGTCTACCTAACAAATCGGTATGATAACGTCATGTTCATTTTTCCTGAACATTTTCATTTCATTCGTCTTAATAAAATTATTAGAAGCACACAAATGCAATAACACAAAAGTCTACCCATTAAACGATAAGAAGCTGGATGTTGCTATGGGTTCGTTCAGATTCAACATGCCATAATCTTCTCCAAGGGCCGAAAAAGAGAATCCATCTGGAAGACCGACGGAGAGTGCTTCCGATTTCATTTGAATTTGAATTAACGCGGACCCACGGATCATTTTTGTTTGCGATCATGAGGGAACTAATTTAAGTTGTGCGAGCGTTGAACGGCCAAGAATTATTCATTCGATTTTGCGTAACCCGTTTGTACTCCTCGAAATAAAGTACTCCTTGAAGTTTCCTTCCCCGTTGCCCCGGGATGACGAGCATCGAAGATATTCACTTATTCGCAATGGCGACACCAGCTTTCATATTTCTCGCGTTCACGAGGCCGGAGTAGTGCACGAGGTTTGCATTTGTCCCGATTCCCCTATCGGCTATTCGCTAAACGCGCCCGCTTCGCTTCGAAACGACGGGACAATGTGACGTATTGTTCCTTTAAGCTCCTTCCACCGGCAGAGATTCGTTCACACGTGTGAAATAATTATGATAAGTCCGCGGGTTACATTTAACACGCTTTCAACCACCCCTTGCATCAATTTTGTGACACGCAGCTAAGGAAACGCTTTTTTATTTCGTTAACGATTTTAATATTCTACTGCTTTAAATTGCACATATTTATTTTTATCATTACAATTACTTGACTGCGGATCTTAAGCATTTACGACAAAGATAGGTAGAATAT
>CM052120.1:10954108-10985943 GCA_028454245.1 Halictus quadricinctus | reverse complement strand
ATTTTTTGAATGAACTATTTCATTGAAGCACATGTTAGAATAAAAATGATATTAGGTTTGAATAGATGTAGTCTCATCATGATTACAAAGTAATATTCATCTTTAAATTTTTTTTTTAAATTTCATCGTTAAATTTGTACTCGTTTCACAGCCCGAAGACCCTATTTTCGCAGACCGTCATTCGTTTTTTTTTCTAGGATATTTGTGCGCGACAGCAGATACAAAAACCGAGGACACAAATGGTGCAAATTGAACAGTCCGTAAAAGCATAAAAAAATATTTTCTCTGAACGAAGATCCACCATTTTTTTCAGAACAAAAATACATAAATGAATCTTATATTATTGCAAAGAGGGTGGCACACGTTTCACTGAAAACTCAATAAATCTACTAAAAAAAGAATCGTAGATCAAATCATAAGCATTCATCGTAAAATAGGGGGAGGTAATACCTTAATTGTAATTAATGAATCTAATCTTACAAATCAATTGATGAAGCGTTCGCAATTGAATTTTTTTGTTTAATAGTAATGACATATATATAGTATTAAATTGTAGGGTAAAAAATGTAAGGACAAATTTCAACGTATTCGCATACTGAAAGTACTGTACTTAACAATTTAATATACATGTTTTGTACATTTTTCAAGTACAGTTTTAAAGCAATATAAAACAAATATAACGCGTTAAACATGCTCTACAAAGTACGAGAACAGCGCGTTTCTATTCTTTGACGCGTTGTGCAACCAAACGCCAAATTGCTACTTCCATTGCTTCATATTTTTGTGAGTATGAATTTATAAGTCAAGGCGACGCGTTATAGGTAAACTATAAACTTCACGTCACAATTTGTGGATGTACAATATTTTTGGAACACCCCGTATAAGTCCCCATATTCTCAGCATCAGAACGTTTGGGAGCATTGGTTTAATTATGGCAATGTTTTGAAAATGTTCGGATACTAAAGATCAGATAAAGGATTACATATACCTAGAAACTATAAAAGTAGAGTTATTGTGTTTGTGGCTTTCTTTTCCACGTATTAAATTACATTTTATTTGATCATCGTTGTTAACAGAGCTAAAAATGCACGACTGTGGATGGTTGTTGTTGACATTCGATAGTATACATATCGTTGCAACAGTGATTCGCGAAAATTTCATTGAAAAATCTCTGTTTGGGGGTGGTTTTGAACAGAATGGAAGGGAAGCCACACCACCTCTTAAACATTTCTATCACAGAAGTGAAACAAGCACTGAAATGAACCAATGATAGTGTGAGACATTAAAACTACCCTCTAGATTGATAATAATATTTAAAAAATTTATAGCCATCAAAGTAAAATAAATATTAAAGTTATCCTCTACAATGATAAAAATATTACTAATATATAAAAAAAAATGAGGGAAAAAAGTCACACCCTATTTTAAAAATTTAACCCTCTATTATCGTCAAGAGGAAAGCGCCACACCCCTTCTTCGTCTCCTAAAATTACGTTTGTTATACTAAGAAATGGTCGCTCCCTATTTTTAGCTGTGATTGTAGCTTTAACGTGGGGTAAATTAATGCATTAGAAAGCAATTACAGTACTGAAAACTTGTGATTCTTCTAAGAGAAAGCTTTCATTAATGTGCCGTGTATACATTATATATGACCTCTTTATTGTTATGTTGGAAAATTCTAGAAATGACCTCTGAAAACAGAGCTAAAGTTGCAAAGCGATACCGGGCTTGTTCGTGTGGGTAGCATTCTGTTTTAAATTCAAGAATAATAGAAAAGAAAGAAGAAACAAGATTAATGTAATTTGGTAACATAGTTAAAGATAGATAGACCTTCGGTATCAAAGTCTGTGAAAAATATAAGTAAAGTAAAATGCAGACCGAATGTAACTTTAAAAATGTTCATTCTGCAGTTCTACATATTTTAAGAACAACAATTTTTAAAAGTAGGTAACGAGTTTCCACCCACTCTGTGCATCACCTACCATTTCTCTAGAAATGAAGCCCTTTGATTCAAACAATAAACGGATGAAACACGCACTACAGTGTCGTGTAAAATTAGTATAAACGTTTACGCTGGGCTCCAAAATTAATATCTCAATGAAAAGTTTAATTAGCCTCGGTGAATTCTCCAATGTTATTGAATGTGCTCCATACTCTTTACAATAGATCATTTAGGAAAGTCAATAATGAAAGATAAAATTTTCAAATAAGTCAACTATGAAAAATAAATATTTCAAATAAGTCAATTATAAAAAATAGATATTTTCAGTAGGTCAATTACGAAAAATAGATATTTTAAAAGAATCAATTATGAGAAATGAAATGAAATGTGTGAGAATGAGAATATAAACAATATTCGAATCAAATGAAATGTCAAAAGTAATTTCGTATATAAATCAATTTTATTAGAAATTGTAATGCAATTACCGAAAAGTTTATGTTGCAAATGTTATAAGATTGCACCGTCACGTCACATAAAATCTATGTTTTGATGTTATCTGAGCGAAGAACAAGTCCATCGTTCACTGATAAACCATGGGGTTAAGTGTAATTTTTATAATCGGGCCGTTATCACGTTCAAACCACTAACCCTGTTTACCATCGACGTTGAAAAATCTGAAGTGCACAGCTGATCACTAATCCTGATGTCCACGTTCGCCATCTGAAAAGGAAGAACTAAAGAAATAAAGCAGAACAGAAGAAATTGTGCAAGACAACCAAATTTTTACAATAAAATACAAATATATATAATCATTCTATACATTAAAGTTAGTAAAAATAGACTATATAAACCGCAACGTAAACAATGATTTTGCATAATTTCTTTTTAGATAATAAAATCTGAAAATAAAATATGCCAACGTTAATAGAAAATTTCATTTGATAAAGCAACTTACGCACTCGTTTGCATAACGTTTTAAAATTTCCGAACTCATTATGCACAATTTTTAAACTCATTATGCGAAACGATTCTCGGAAAACACACCTGAATTTCTCATAGTGCGTTCGAAATAAAATAAGACTGTTAAGTCCCTACAAAACATTTGCAATTCTTCGAAAAGTTTTATACGTTTATGAATGCATAAGATTCCATTTAACTTTTTAATAGTAACGTATCGAGTCAATTGGGAACTGTAAACAAAATAATTAAATACAGATGTATAGCATAACCTTGATTGGCTATGCGGCAGGTAAATCAGAGAAGTTTAAATAACCGAGTGACATGATCGAGTTAAGTTCGACGGAAAACATAACTGAAAGTTCCATGCCGGAGAACTTACTTGTTATGCTCGGTTAAATCGAAACTCGAAACACACATTCACAGGAAATAATCCACATTGTTTCCATTATACCCTATGTAGGATGAAAAATTTGACCTGTGGAGATTAACTTGATGCGTTTGACAAATAACATACGAGATCAATATATTTGCTGAATGACTTAACATTCTGTGAACTTCAATGACATAGTTGCCGAAATTTATTCATTTAAAAAGTTAAACAAAACTAGCTGTTCATATGATTGTGCATGTAATTGTCCAAATAAAGCAGCTTGGCATTTATTTATTATTAAAGTTTATTTCCAAGTGAAATTTAGTGTTAAATATACCTTTCAATTATTCAAAAGTTGTTTAATTATTATAACAGTACACAAATGTTTGTCAACTTCGGTAATATAATCACTGTAACATTATTGCTAAATATTGTTTTCAAATATTATTTACTAAACTTTTAATTGTTAGTTAAGATAAAAATTTCTTAAAATTTGCGACACCATCATAACACCATACTATTCTAATGCGTATTTTACTTTAGGACGCGCCTTATAACGTGAATGCGAAGCTTTTCTCGGCACTGACGAAAGATGCCCCATATTTTCTGATGTAAAGTTGGTTGGACGTAAATCAACTACAAACTCGCGGATATACCTTGTTTACTATACTTTTAGCTACGGAAGGAAACATTAATAATCACATTCCCGAATTACTGAATAATTAAATCTACGAGTTCATTTCTGATAAACATAAGTATGCAAAACGGCAAAATAAAAACTACGGTAAAATGGCTGAAAGTAGGATAAAAACGGATAAACGCAAACGAAATATTTTCATGTGAACGATATCAGCTAATTTATTGGCATCGACGAAAAGGCTTTGTTTGTTCAGCAATTGAAAAGAAGAGCTAACAAAAATCGTTAATGGAATTTAATTTGTTACGGGACCAGTAAAATCCTTGTCAAAATATTACATTTGAAATATTACAGAGGTCTGTTATATATTTCCATTGTTGTAAAGACAGTCGTCTGTGTGCATGGAACATCTCTAAGCGAACTCACCTGGATGAATCTTTCTCTTTAAAGGTTCTCTACATTATCGTCCTGTCGTTATCGTCGGTAACAAGAATCATTAGCACAAATGAATGCATCTCCCACTATTTTGCTATCTGACACTTGATACCCTCTAATTGCATATTTTTTGTCAAGCTGTTTGTACTAAAACTAAAATATCTCGAATACCAGAATTTGACAGTATTATTTTTAAGTTTTTGAGATTTCTTTATTGGTGGTAGTTTACTAATTTTACATTTTTTGTTTCATACTGTGGTAGAATTCGCGTTTTTATTTTGTAAACTAAACCGTTTATGTCATTATATAAAAGCGGAACACTGTTTAAAGTAAAAGGGTTGCAATGTTTTAAAGCAGACTAGTTATGTCATTAAAAGCTAAACAATGTTTAAAGTAAACATAACTAATAACATTCATTAGCGTTTATATTAGAGTGCGCATTACATTTGTGCATGCCGAAACAAGAAAATAATTTGTCCATAGTGGTCAATGATACACCATACATTTTGAAATAATATCATTAGTTTATTATATTGTGTTGCTCAAGTGAGTAAGCTTATTTGATTTTGAAATATTTTTCATAAATCAAACTGATTTTTTCATCAGAAGTAAAGTGACGATATTTCCAAATATTAATTTGTTTCTTAACATTTTTTTAGCAGCATATCTAGGAAAGTACGTCGCAATAAGTGCTGCATGATATGGTGGCGAAAAGCATAATCGTGTGTAGATTGCCAATACGAATCGAAGCATTATTATGGGGACACATGGTATATTCTCACAGTTTATTGGACAGTTCATCGGTTTATCAGTCGCTCCTCGCGCGATGAAAAGGTAATTCCTAATAATTAAATTCGTCAACTGGTTTCACAAAAAACAATCCACTGATTATTGAAACTTTGTTTGTAGTTAATTCTGCAAATCGAGCAATTCTGCGAGCTGCCAGTAATTACGAATAATTAATTTGCTTATTCGTTGCAAAAGGCAGCTTCAATAACTAAGGCAGTGAAACATGTGGTCTAAATAATTATTTCTACACTCATTTTTATTGCAGTCAAACATAATTTTACTCTAATCTAACTATTAAAAAATAACATAGATAACTAAGATAATATTATTTAACAATATAAGTAATTTCAAACTATTTGTAAGCTAATAATAATGTTCGAACAAAATTCTATGCAATACATGTAGTTTTTGTATTATCATCCTTCAGTATAGTTAAAAATTATATATTGTGTTTTTGTAATTTCTATGGGAACTTTATTAGTTAAATTAAATGAAAGATTAAATACAAATATATATATGAAATATACTACTGACAAAAAAAAACGCATTGTCAATAGTACCTCATGAGTAATGTGGAAATCTATTGATGCGGGTGCCGTCTCAATGCGCCACGCGCAGTTCGTATGGTACGAACCTGACGCGGCACTGAACCTACATTATCTGTAGCCTACATCAGAATTTACATGATCTTCAGCCTAGATCAGAACCTACATTATCTTTAGCCTGGATCACAACCTACATTATCTTTAGCCTGGATCAGAGCCTGCATCATCTTTAGCTTGGACACCGACACGACGCCTTGCGAGAAATTCTGACACTCGAATAATACGGTGTCTTCAAACGCCCTCTAGGATATACCATAGCTGGATTAAGAAACAGGAGGTTACCGAGGAGATTCTTGTAGATTACATTATTTTACATTATATTAATTCATCCACGTGATTCTCTCTCAAACTCTATATTATTCGGAATAGTACGTTAAATAAACGCTACTCTGGTTTTCAACACATTTCTGTTCCCACAGATCGATCCTTGGAACAATTATCTATAAAAAAAGTGTAAGGAAATAATGCTTGTTCATGATACATTTTTAAATTACAAATTAAGGTGTATCATATGAAATAAGTAGAAATTGATTTTCCTAAAATTATGCTTTAATCATTTCTTACGTAAAATATTTTTACGAATTTTTTGTCCTTGTATTAGTTTTACTTTCAATATTTTAAATCTTAAAAAGCAACACTAAAAAAAATATCTGTTTAATTCGAATGTAACATTTGATAGTCGATATGGTTCCGTGATGATTCACCTTCTCACCGATGAGAATTTCCGTAGTGGTCTTCTGCACCGACGAGATACCGTCGTTGGCCTTCTGTTTCTTACTCCAACCAAAATCTATCCTAGAGGGTAGAAGAAATCACCGTATTTTTCGAGCGACATATTCTCCCGTATGGCTGACAGTCTTTCTAAATATCTCGTCGGTGCTGGTAGTCTTTCTAAATATCCCGTCGGTGACTTCATCTATGTTAATAAGTCTATACTGTCTGTTTGTAATGTCGAGCGCGACAAGGAATTGGTTATGGGGTCTTCTGAGTTATCGGTAACATGGAGCATGTTATTTGTCTAGTTTGAGCATACTGTTGGTGAGAGGCGCCACTTTGCTTTCTCAAAAGATAAATATTTTGTGCTATCGCTGCCCGATGGCGTCACCCTTCACTTTACCAACCTTTGGGAAACTTCATCCCTTACGCATAGAATTTTGTAAATCGCGCGTAGCATTAAAATTACTATACTCATGAAATAAAGTGATATTAATACAATTGAATAGACATTGTTTCCAAATGAATGCTCAACATTTACAATAAGTATTCTTCTACAATTTCCTAAAGTATCTCATTTAAAAACTGATTCCACGAACTTGCTCGAATATTCAGTTACATTTCGGAAAAAATGTAAATTATGCTGTTATCGATATTTACAAACATGCTTTCCGCGTATCTCAATTTTTCACCTCACGTTCGTAGCACAATGGATGCACAGTGGTGTTTACTCGAGTTTATTTCTCGGAAGCCAGTTATACAACAAGGGCCGCTTGTCAGTGATGTTTTATCGACTAATAAGATGTTGAAGGCTCGATGTTGCGTGGCAGACGCTTGTAACTCAGTCTACTTAATCGACTCCATTTCCTAATATATTATCTCGTTATCGCAGTCCTTTCGGCTGATGATTCAGTGGCGTGCAAGAAGTCATCTACGCAACGCAGTTACCAGCAAGTGCACGCAAAATGAACTAATTTAGCAATTTCTGATTATAGTCCAATTTCTTTTACCCTTTCAACCTCACGATCCACCCTCGACAGTTCGAAATCGCCGAGAATCGAAGGGCTTGCAACTGACACGTAAGCAATCAACATCAACGACGCCATTAAAACACTAACCACTATTATCATTGACTCTCGCAATCTTCCCAAAAATAATTGCGTAACTATTTTAGAAAAGCTGTGCGAGTGTTAATAATATTAGAAATCAGTATTTTAACAGAAGACCATTTAAGTGAATTGTAAAAACACAATTGACATTTCTATTTAATTCAAATATATTATTACAATATCCAGAACATGCATTTTGTTAATGTCAATTATTAACTGTCAAAGCAGATGCTTCAGAAAACCGTCCATGGTAGATTGTGCTTTCACAAAAACGACAATGAATCTATTATTTTCTTGGTAAAGTGGTGAAGTAAAATAAAAAACGAATTCATAAGATTGGCAAAATAATGTTACTGTTTTGGATCGGAAAAGGAAGCGGTTCCTTGTTTCTTAATTAAAATACGCAAGCAGAAGATTTCGTTAACGGCCCGAATGGAAATGCCAGCGAACAGTTCCGCGGAATCGATACGAAAAAAGAAAAAACGGGGTAATGGCATGTAATAAAATCTATGGTGGCAGTTTCACGGAAAGATCGGAAAAGCTGTTTAAAATTCAAATGAATGCGAAGCGTCGGAGCCAATGCAAACAGCGCAATAACCGGCGTTTACTTCGCGATCGAGTTTTGGAAGTTGGTCGCCGGTTGGACAGCAATGGCATCTGCCTCTAATTCTCTTACAATTGATTTCGCATCGCCGCGATCGAGTTTAACCGAACTATTCGCGAACATTAACATTCGGGAACGTACTCTGTTCAAACACTATGATTCCAGATATGATCTATTCCATAAATCTGATGGAAACATTAAGCTCCATTCGAAATGGTCGAAATCACATTTTAGAAATGAAAGACAAAAATCTTCTAAAATTGTCGTGCAATTATTAGACGACGGATCTGTATGCAAAATAAAAATTCGTCTGCAAGAAACAGGGGCCGCGTAAAAATTTCTTTTTTTATTCGATAATTTCAGCAAGTTGAGAATAATAGGTACGTAAATCTCATAAATAAATAAGCAAAGTGTATTAACCCAAAGAAACAGCGTTTCTATGAAAATTTTTCAGACTTCGGCTCGAAGCACACTCGAGCCCAATTTGTTACCAGCAAGCGGGATTTAAGCGAGTTCTTAACGAGCTTTCTGGTTACAGTTATCTGTCAGGGACCGGCTAATACCCACGTTGGCCACTTTCCTTCGATAAAAAGTTTGGGGCGTGGCGGTTTTATCGGATCGCCGAAACACAGTTCCCGATTAGATTCGGACCGGTCCTGCGTGAGGAGTTTTTAATGCATTCGTTAAGAACCCCCGAAGGCGAAACTCCCTAAACGAGTTACGGGTGGAACTTGTTCTCGATGCAACGCCCCGGCATCCCCGTCGTACTCCTTGTTCCCTCGCACCTTGCCTGTTTCGTTCGCGAGCGTTCCCGTTTATAGGGACGAAGAGACACCGGAAGTCATTGTTCATTCGTTGACCGCCGACGGTCTGAGAATCTCGTTTCGCGATACCTCCGTGACGCAGAAAACTCGTTTCCCTTCACTTCACCTGCACGGCACTCTTCCTAGAACAGTTCCCGAGACGGGCGAACGCTCGGGGTACTCAGACCAGGGATCTAGATGCGATCTTCCGGATGTTCAGCGACTGCGAGATCACGTTGCAGTGCTTGGTGGTTAACGCTGGATCTTAGAAGCACCAGAAGTCACGGTACATTCAGAGTCTTAACGATTTCCATCGTAACGCGCGACCAGAGAAATGGATTCCGTGAAATTTGGCACAGATGCATCTGCAAATACAATACAACAAATTATATTGTTCAACGAATCTCATAGTACAGTCCCTGTCTCCATTTTGTACCAGTAATTAATTAAAAAAAAAAACCCGATTGCGTGATATAGGGTTTTACCAATTTATAGGTTAGGAAACGATTTATAGGTTAGGATCAATTCTGGGAAGAAGTTTGTGTGCAAATGATTAAATCTGGGGGCCATGAATTAATTTGTACAACTATCAATGGAAAAATTTCTATACAAATCTGCACACAACCAGGCTAGTAGAAACACAATGTGTCTAAACAGTGCTAAATAAATTCGCAAAAATTCTTTCAATTCACAATTGCTGTGCGAAAAAAAAACTATATTACAATCAAGTTTCATTATTATAATTAAGTTCACTAACAAAAGTCTCGAAGAACAATATCCGTTTATAATATATCGTACCCGTACACCTGGGGATTACGTGCGGGTCAAAATGGCGTCGTCGCCACCAAAATGGTGCCGAGTAGCAGAATTTACTGCCGGCCATCTACATATTTAGAAGTGACATACTACTCATCGCGGAAAATCACCGCGTTCTCTAAACGGGACACAGGGCCGGCGTTAACACGAAAGTTTCGCGCGAGTGGCCCGGTCGCCGAAGAGCGTAAAATCGCGGCGTGTACTATAAAAGCCGAGGGACCGAGTGTATTATAAGATAGCGAGTTCTCCTCGAACAGAAGTCCAAAAGTGCACCGCCGTAAAATGTTGCCGGTGTACACGCTTGATGCTCGTAAATATTCACGGCAGAACGACATCCGAATCCACTCCCCAGGCACGGTTTACAGTGGCGCATACCGGCTTTAACGACATCTACGATTAATTTCAAGAGGAACGTCAGCTATGCCTTAACGACGGCTCTCGCGGATCATTTGTACCGCGGGCCAGTTTTCGGGGAACGAATTTAACGACGCCACTCTATCAAGACAGCCGTGGATACACGAAACGGGACTATATTCCACTGACACGAGCTAGATTGACACCGTCCGGATTAATCAATTATGCTTAACCCTTTGTTGTTAGTGCATCTGATTGGCTCTGAAGAACATTGAACCATTTTTGCTGTGGCATGCTCGAAATAAAATCTGATATCTAGGTTTGATGCGTTTATAACAGTGAGCAGATGAACTGGAGGACAGTGAAAGCATTTATAAAATTTTTAAATATTGTTGCATTGTTTTCAACCCTGCAAAGTTATCAAGAAAAGAAGTAAATGTGTCTGTACCTTGTGTGCACTAATGGCACACTAGTGTGCCGCAGCACAGCGATTTCGGATCATTGCTATAGACGATGACGAATCGTCAACGATCACACAAAATGCATAGACATCTTCTTGAAAAAGTATACTTTCCGCCGGAAAGTCGCTAAACTCTTCCAGAATTTAGTCTACTATTGCGCACTTGTGACACACTAGTGTGCCGCAGCACACCGGATTTGGAACACTAGTGTGCCGCAGCACAGCGGATTCGGAACACTAGAGGCATACTAGTGTGCTTTCAGCACAGCGGATTCGGAACACTAGAGGCATACTAGTGTGCTTTCAGCACAGCGGATTCGGAACACTAGTGTGCCTCAGCACAGCGTATTCGGAACACTAGTGTGCCGCAGCATAGCGGATTTGGAACACTAGTGTGCCGCAGCACACCGGATTTGGAACACTAGTGTGCCACAGCACCGCGAATTTGGAACACTAGTGTTCCGCAGCACAGCGGATTTGGAACACTAGTGTGCCGCAGCACAGCGGATTCGGAACACTAGAGGCATACTAGTGTGCCTTCAGCACAGCGGATTCGGAACACTAGTGTGCCTCAGCACAGCGGATTCGGAACACTAGTGTGCCTCAGCACCTCGGATTCGGAACATTAATGGCACACTAGTGTGCCGCAGCACAGCGGACTCGGAGCACTGCTATAGACGACACCGAGTCGTCTACGATCACACAAACTGCATAGACATCTTCTTGAAAAAGTCTACTTTCCGCCGGAAAGACGCTAAACTCTTCCAGAATTTATTCTACCGGGTAGCAAAAGTGAATTAGCGTTCCTTCGTCGTTCCGGCATTGTCTTCGTCGAAAGGAGCGATCGGGCCAGTTGTTATTGAATCGGCGTTGTCCGAAGCTTGTTGAAAACAATAATTGAATCGGCTGGAAGGAGGAGAGATGGTGGACACGTCGTGCGTCGTCGCACGCGGGACAGAAAGTTCGCGGGCCGGTGTATTCAAAGCGGCAGCGCTTCGACGATTCAATTTCGTCTTCTACTCGCAACAGTTTGGCCGGTTATGGCGACGGGTGCTTTATTCGCGCGATCAAAGGCCTTTCTTGCTATTTACTTGCGGCTCCCGCTGGTAATGCTTCTCGTCGTCCTCCTGCACATCCACGCTCCCCCCGCCCCTTGGTTTTCCGGGCATTAATGCGCGCCTTTCTGTGTACCAATTATCGCGGTCGCGCGAAGATCAAACGAACAGAGCACGAGACACCCGTAATCATTCGTCGTTGCCGTTGCGACATATTCGAACGATTAATATTAAAAGCTGAGAAACGGCGGTCGCTTTGAGACGCGCGGTTCCCTCCTTCAGGAAAAGTGTCTCTCGTACCCACAGTCCTGAATTACTCGCTTCTTCCTCTGTTTTCCGTGTCCGAGGGGGAATTACTCGGTCCTTTTTGAAGTGGAAAGACAATTCCGGATGGCGAGGACAAAACCCACCACACAATATGCTAAAATCGTGGGCCGCGATCTCATAGTGACGGAGGCGACCGCGGCCGCCTAGACCACAAAAGGTCGAGTTACTTTCACGCGGAGGAGCCGCGAACCGCTTTCGTTCGCCACCTGTTCATTGACGGCTTTGCTCGCGAGCATGATGAAATAGTCCCGCGGTCATGCCACGCTGATCGCAGTAACATTTTAATTGATCCGGCCGAACGGTGCATATTATTTATTTCGCATGAGATCTATCTCTCAACCAGACACCCTGTCTCCGATGATGACGGCTCAATCCGCACGGGCACGCTGTCCCGCGTGCGGCTTTGATAATTGCTGCGTTTCCAACCGATAATCGCTGAAACGGAAACGCTGACGTCAAGAGAAGGATTGTATGCTTCAATGCCGTGCCGTTATCCGGGGCTTTTGTTGATTTGCGACGGAAATGTTGAGCAACCGTAGATTAACTCTTCAAGGTTATTCTCTTTCACGGTGGATCGAAAGAGAGGAGGAACAGACTATTTCGTTCTAGGACCACTAGAGGACTCGCCGGTAAGGCCATCTAGCGGGCCCTGCCTTTGACACTGGGTTACAAATTCCTTCATCTGACTTCATTGCAAAATGGCAGCTTACGTAGGTTTAAGGGGGCCGGCAGGCATTTGGCCTTGACTGCCACGCTATGTTTTCTAGACATTTTACGTCTTAAATAAGTAAGTAATCAATTAAAAATGCATACCACCGTGTTTGTACATGTCTTTGCTATGTCTGTATAGAGCCTTTTTTTCGATACGAACACTAAATCTCTCGAAATTAAGAGAATCTCTCAGCGGCAGCCATCTTGTGACGTCATACTTCCTTCAGAATTCGAATTTTCTGCCGAATATTACAAATTACTCCACGATGAGGTAGAAATTCGCAATTTGGGCTCTATACAGACGTAGATTGGACTTTTAAGAAACACAATTGACCACTTCTAAACTGCTCATTGCAATATTGAAGCGGCAGTTTGTCTAGATTTTGACCCTTGCATACGTATATGGATTTCAAACCATGCCGGCCCCCTTAAGTACGAACCAAGGCGGAAAAGTTATGTACCGAATCATGCGTCAAGTCTCAAATCGGGTCCTTAATCGCAAATCGGGATCCAGAACAACGGGTACCCGTCATATGTTCCACGAGTCGTCGAAACTTTTGGACTCGTCCTACTTAATAGGCTTGCAGATGAAGTGTTAAACGAAACCGGGACACCCAGTGCACCAAAGAAATCCAAGATATCGCGTGGAACGCATCGTTCCAGGGAAGAGCAGGCCCTTAAATCACGACACGGTTGCGCGGTTTCTCGATGCTCCTCGAGTTCCGCGTCTGGTTCGTCCCGAGACGTCTCGAGACGTTCCAGAATGCCTCGGACTCGCCGAGGGAGACGGGTCAGTTCTGACCTTTGCGGCTGGCAGCAGCGGTTCGAGACGCGGTGGCTCCACTTCCTGTGACACTCGTCGTGACCTTATTTTCGCGGAGAGGAAACCAAGGTGGGATTGGAGATGGAACGAGAGAAGAAGAAGAAGAAGAAGAAGAAGAAGAAGAGGAAGAGAGAAAGAGGCCTGCCCTTCGAGGGAGAGCGGCCAGACCGGTCGTCGGACACGCAGAAAAAGGAGCAGAGGCTGCGGAGCGCGATCCCGCCGCGCCGATACTTGTCACGACCCGGCCGTGGAGACCTTTGACGATTCGAGGAAGACGAAGAAAAGGACGAAGAAAGGGGACGGCGGCGGTGTCTACTAGGTGGTTGCTCCGGAGGCTTGAAAAACACCCGGGGCATTGATATAACGAACGTGACCGGCGCACCTTCGACACTATTACCGGGCCTCGCAAAAAGAACGGGCTCCCGGGTCCTTGGTCGGCGCGCGCGCGCGCACGGCGCGATAAATCGGCGCTAAGTCGAAATTACGATCCGATCGAGAGAGGGCGAACGGAACGGTAGCGGGCGTTGTGCGTGCCCTGGCAACCGGACAGGGGCTTAAGCCTCGTTCTGGCACCATCTGGATCGACTGGACTCGCCTCTGGATACTGTACACACCCTCCTGTATTGATGGTAATTGCTCGCGGATGGGCCATTTGCACGGTTTTTAGACGGGACTTCCCGCCTCGGATGGTTTTGTTCGGCCTCTCCTGGATACCGCCGGGATTATTGTTTGTCGACGACGCGCACCGTGCTGATCGCGTCATTCGTCCGACGATTTGTCTTATGGCTGCACGACCGATCGCGTGCTCGATCCGCTCGTCCTCGGTTCCGCCGGAACTCTGCGCTTTCAGCTCGGATGTAACCGGTAGGATGTGCCAGTACAGGGTGTAAGAAAAGTAGCGGGTATACCTTATATGATAGAAACTTTATCATCATTTTTTGGTAGAACGGTTGAGTTTTGACCATTGGTTTCCTTTGCACTTTTCATCCCTGCGATGAGTAAAATGAGATGCAGTAAAAAAAAAATAAATTGACCTTTTAACCTTGAAATTAAAAATTGACCTTGGAACTAATTTTACCACAGCATTCCGCCAAAGCGAGGGAGTAGAGTCACGCTACGATTGTCGCGACATATTTCTTTACACCCTGCAGCTCAAAGTGGTCCATAACAAATCTGTAGACTGTAACATTCTGAGATCCGACATTGCAAAACCGTGTCGTAAAATTTCTTCCTCGTTTGTATTGGGTTGTTGCATATCAACCATACCGTAGAGCGGAGGAACGAGTCCTCGTACTCTCGATTGTGGCCTCTGCTAGCCGGAGGGGAGGATAGGAAAAGAATAGTACGGATAATAATCGTAATAATAAGCGCCCCTCCGTTAATCTCGCCGCGTAAAACGTATCGCGCTGTATACGTGGCCCAGGTTTCATACTGCCGTCGACGGCGGAACTCGTTAATCCGCCGCTGTTAAACTGTAGTTTCGCCCGGGTACCGAGCCGTTGTGACAAAAGAGATCAAGCATTATTATTATTATTTTCATTCTCCGGCGAAGCCGTGAAACCCGGGTGAACCGGATTTTAATCCGGCATGACAGTGACGAGACGCTGACACGAAGATCCGCGCGAACAATTCACGGATTCTCGCGCGCCCTTCGCGACCACTCGAAAGCCTTTGAAATTAGCATAATCGTCCCTGTAGACGGCGCGCCCGTAACCGACGGACGCGCGTGAACTGACACCGTGTATCGAAGTCCCGATGCAACATCGCCGCCGGAAAATCAATATTGTTCCTCGGCTTTTGGTCGTTTTGCGAGAGAGCACTTTCGCGTTCGACGAACACTCGCCTGATCACAGCACCGGAAAACGCGATCTATTCGAGCCCGAGCTATACTTAGTGCAAGCGAGTATACTTTTTTCAGTGGCTTTTTAAACTGCCGCTACACAGGAAATCGGGGAAAGGATCTTCAGGAATTCTTTCTCTCTTCGGCCGCGGACAAAAATTAAAAATTTCGGATGTCAATTGTTCCTATACTTGAACCCGAAACAGTATTAAATGTCAAACTGGTACATTTTATAGTAATTTCCAATTTGTCAGAATGCTGTGTCATGAATTGATATTTTAGAAAATCAGATTGGTAAAAATAGTTAAAAATAGTGTTGTCAGATCAGGGGAATGGAATTGAGGGGAATACAGTTACCCAATCTTTGCCGTTACCGGGTTAGTCACGGCGCAGACGCAAACGAATCGCGAATTGGGTGCGCGTGTCGCGTCACGTGACCGGTCCGTGGCGGAAGCCTGGAGGGGGAGTAGCGTCGTAGAAGGGGAAGGGTATAGTGGGAGACAAGGCTTAATCTGGCGACACTGGTCGTATGTAGACTGCGGATTTTTATGCGAATTAAAAATTAAGTAGTGCAGTGATTTCTCTATATATGTCGCCAAGGCCTGGATGATAAACGTCACGAAATTATCCCCACTACCGGTATACCCTGTGAGGGGCCACTAAGTCGAGGAGTGTAAACATAATACGATTTGGGTAAATCTCCTGGACGATACATGACGCTGGCAAGACCCGCATTGTGGACATATATCGAGAATACTCTGTACTTCCCCTCTTAATCATTTTAATAAGTCGAAAATAGTGTAATGGTGCACTCGAATTCTTCTGATGTCTTCACAGTTTTGTATTTTACCAATTCAGATTTAATTTATATTTATATTGTAGCAATAAACTTTCGTTTACTTAGTGTTCAGATATAACGTTCAGAATTCTATCACCATAAATGTCTAGCGACAACATTCCTGTAAATCATCGCCGATAAATGCTGAAGCAATTGAACAAGGCCGTCGTTTAAACGATCGCGTAAATGATAAGGCACGGTGAGTATGGCATGACGTACTTGACACCGTTCATTATTGTTTACCGCACCGCGTATCGGATGCGTCCGCGTCCGGAATGCAACTTATCGGTGTCTATCATGGAATGCCGTCGGGTATAAAAATAGAAAAGAACGCGTTCGCGTGGAAGCCAATAAACGCGGTGCAGCTTATCGATCGCGCGGCTAAATCACGGTTTTAATGTCGTCTTGATCGTCAATTTACTGCGACGCTCGCCGGGTGTTTAATTAGGTTCAAAAAATTTCCCGTGAAATAAAAGCCGATCGAACACGATAACGCGTTATCGGGACGCGTTTTCCAGTGATCTGACGTGTACGTACAGTTACTCGAGTTCGGACGCACTATCTCCGGTTATGTTGATTTTTGTATCGACGAATCGTTTAAACATCGTGTTGCTTTCATGTTCAATTTTTACGAAAATACGAACCGTTGAGGGACCGTTCGTTGTAGCTAGCGATTGGATGGAGAAACTCGCTCTTCAAGGTCCTTCTTCAAGGACACATTATGTTCCGAAAGATAGACACCAGCCGAAGCACATTGCTATATTTTTATATTTCTTTTTACTTCAATCTTCATGTAAAATAAAAATTGTCTGCCTCACTTACGAGAAACAGACGTTCAATAAAAATTGATTAGTTCTTCCTATGAAAACAATGTATAACGATGTTCGTCAATTTTGTTCGACAAGACAAATAAAATAAAAATGTATTGTTTCTGTCGGTGATCTTGCTAAATTGAAAAAAATATAGAAATCTGACATATTTACTATTTTGTGTTTTACATTTGTACTCGTCACTTCCGTCACAAACGCACGATATCCACGGTCGAGTGACGCGCACCTAAATCAAGAAATGACAAAACAGTGACAGAACGCTGCTGGAACGATTCGCTCGCAAAACCGTAGCGGCGGTCCAGCAGTTTCATCAAATTAAGTCCTGCTTTCGGCTAAAGAGTGAGCAATCAGCGCCGTTCCCCGATTTGTTTTGTCACTCGTTATCCTCTCCGGCACGGGCCACTCGAATGAATTGTAAACTTTTCTTGTTAGCGCTTCCGAAGGCATCGTTGCCATCAGTTCGGCAGTGTCGGATCTGGTTGGCTAATTTTTGCGTCGGTCCCGCAGTGTTCATGCTAGCCGAACCTAACCCAAACTGTAAAACTTTTTGTGTTTCGTCATAAAAGAACCATCAGAATTAATTTTCCGTATGCTAAGTTTTGTTTCGAGCCCATTTGATGTAAAGAAACTTAAACATTTCTTGACGTACACTAAATGTGTGTTATGAGCAAATACATGACGTCACCTTTCCGAGAATTGTTCCACTGGTAATGGGGGTAATCAGTGACATCACGATCTGTACTGTGGGATCGCGATAATAATCAATATAAGCAATAATCGCGGCGCCACTGTCTGGGTTGGACTACACTATAGCTTCGTGACGTCACCCAGGTTCTGACTGTAGCGTTACCCCCACTACTCTCTCCCTAATTCCCTCGATAGTAATACTGGTCTTTCTGGAAACAAATTGCTTAGAAATAGGAAATTTCTTCTTGCAAACTATTATATTATATATTTCAACGTATTCCCTCGCTTTTAATGTGTATATGTCTAAATAAAACTTAATTGCTTAGAAATAGGAAATTTCATCTTGCAAACTATTATATTATATATTTCAACGTTTTTAATGTGTATATATCTAAATAAAGCTTGAAAAGAGTTGATCCGTTTATTTCGATTCTAATGAACAGCGACTATATTAGAAGCAGTTAGAACCGGCTGGGGAATGAAAAATATAATGCACTTTTGTCGAACAGGTTCGTAGCTGTCAGAGGACAGTGGGACCGTGGAAAGAATCCAGCCCTGTCGTCCGGTGGCATTTTATTGGCAGCGCGGACGTGTCAGTGACACGTTTCAGGGAACCGTCGCGTCTAGTGCACACGCAAAAGGGAGAAGTTCGGAACGCCTGTGCTCCCGCGTGCATAATACTGCACAGTAGCGTTCCACAGACAATACGTAATTACCGGGAATGTCGATCGATACGCGGCTCCTATGTAAACCGTACCGATGATGACTGTTGACCGATAACAATCGTTTCGAAACGTACGATCTAAAACGACTTCAAAAACACCGGGACACTGGTTATTTACGGCGATACGGCAACCAGCTTTTCGTTCCCCTCCTTCCCCCCCTCTCTCTCTCTCTCTTTCTAGCTTTTTTTTTTAATTTCATTCTATCGTGTCACGCGATTTTAAGCCGCGTAATTGCACACGCAACGTATTGCAGGACGTGTTGCACCGTGGCTAGAGATTCGACTTGCCGGAGGCAACCTGTGCACGATCATTTGGGGAATTCGTCGCTCTCTAATTTCCCGCGGATTGTGTGCACGCCGTTCCAAGAAAAATAGTGCCACGTATTTGTTTAAATTTCGGAGCGCGGCTGAACTGAACTCGGCCTAGAAAAATAATGCGCGCGGGTGAACGTTCGCGCGGAACGCGTTCCGCCGCTATCGCAGCGACGCGTTTATGCCAAGAGTCTAATGGTGAAATATTCAATCTGAAGTTATCGAATCGCGATGAGTACGCGCCGCGTTTCGGGCGCATTTATCTTGCTCGCGAATCTGTGGCAGAATTACCTCGCCACGACTGGCAAAGCGTTACGCGCCGACACGGTGCTTCCGTCGAAAGGCAGCTCCGCTTGTATTGCGAAACTTTACGCGTTCGCGCCGCGTTGAGCGTTCCCGAAGATTGTAAAATGTACACCGCCATAATGGAATTTGGCACGGGGGTTGTTTCAGTTTTAATTCGCGAAACGTTCAGAGCGCCGCGCCGCGCCGGAAACAAACTTTTCAATCTCGATTCCGGGAGGCAAATTTGTTCATAATAAATGAGAATTCGCGTGTACTCTTGGTCAGTTTATTTTGTGCGACCGGCTTTTCATTGAATCAATTATGAGAGCATTTGTTATTCAAATATTTTCACAATCTTCGGCACAGATTTTCCGATTTTCGAATCGCCTCGGTAACAACGGACTGAAAAAGCGAATGTAGAATATTGAAACTACCATACTCAACCACCTCACTTCCATACTTAATAAAAGCGCTACAGATTTTGTCCGATTATTATGAAATGAGTAGGTGAAATTTCAGGCAGTAGAAAAATTAAGAGAATTTTAGAATATCATTTTTGTCTCGCTAAAATAGTTGACAATTTTTCTGTCACCCTCAACACAGAAAATGCAGTGTTTACTCGATATATGTCCCAAATTCCTTGTCAATAAAAGTCCCAGAACTATCCCCTAGGCCTCTAACTATCGAGAGACCTTGATCGCCTCTTCGCTGTCCTTCCCTATCCGATATATGTCGCAGAATAGACCCGTGTTTTGGACATAAATCGAATAGAGACTGTAATTCCTATTGAACTGTATCGCAAAAATGAAGTTTCAAATTTTTGTAACAAATACTGACAGAGATACTGCATAAGAAACACGAACAAAAGCAAGTGAAAATTGGAAAACACTAATAATGGCACAAGCACGATTGAGAACGCGTTAAATATATTTTCAGCGACACGGCTCTCGTTTGTAAAGTTAAAAAGAATACTCCCAGTGATAGAAAAGTCGCGGGCCCGAGGTAAAGCGGGCGAAACTCGGGGTTTTTTCGAATGCGCAGGATTATTGTGAATAAATATGGACGAGTTCGCGGTCGCTTCGCTCGTGGAGAAGTTCGCGTGCAATAATTCGAGATTACGGCGCGACCGAAAAAGTTTCGTTAAAAAATATTCCGCATCGGAAGTTCGCAACTCGTTACGCGGCGGAGAGCTCTCTCTCTCTCTCTCTCTCTCTCTCTCTCTCTCTCTCTCGCCTCTCTTCAAAAGTGCCAACTCATTTTTCGCGCGCGCGATCTTCGTTTTTAGAAGGCTCCCTTTGAGCCCGCTGGAAAAAGGTTGTGCATGACAAAGAGGGCGCCCTCCATCCGGTTTCCCAGTGACGTGCCCGAGTTTTAATAAATATTGAGACAGAGTGCGGCCAGGAACGCTCCGCCTTCCAGGATTATAACCGAAGAATGAAGTTTAACGAAGTTTTTAATCAAAACATTTAGTTGGCTCCTTGATTAACAACTACCCGGGAACCCTGTTGCATCACCCGCGCCGCCTATATTTCCATGCGCATTATTTACCATTTTTACTCAACCAAAGGTATTTTAATAACTTTCGAACAGCTGCGAACTTTCGACGCATTCGTTCCGGATGAATAAAGGGAAAACGTAACGAATGGGGTACTCTTTTCATAGTGAACCGAGATGTTGCAAGAAGTATGAACAAAACACGGGTAATTATAGAAGAATTGCAGATGAAGGACAGATATTATTCCGTAAGGATATTTTTATAAGAATATTTCATAACAACAGTTTAGCTCGTGTAAAATATTAGCATTATTTACAATAATTAATTCTTAGTAACTTTTCGTAAATAAACGAAGATTAATGATTAATTTTTAGTAAATAAACGAAGATTCTCTCTTAAATGGTAGAACAGCTCTTTCACATGAAACACCAAGTAGAAATAAAGAAAGTGGCAATAGAAATAAATAAGAATGCATTATTATATTTTTATTGGGAATAAAATATTCTTTGTAGGGACATTTTTATTCCGTATTATTTCGCAAGACAACTCCTAAAGAGATGGGTCGAACTAGAAATTGAGGTTAGGGACATTTGAGGTTAGGATACGTACACTATATCGACACGCAAGAAGAATATAAACTTATATAGAACGTATAATTGTACCGTAATTTATTAAGGACGTCAAAGAAGTGGTGATTAAGGGATCGGCAAAAATAACAAAAAATCTCGCGGCAGCCAGGGGTGGGGAGGGGGGCACGTGAGGATAATCAAGGGAGCACCGTTTCATTTTCATTTGATAATTCAGGGAAATAGAGAGGCAGTGCTTCGGTGTGCGGATATGTGTACGCGTGTGCATGTAACTAACGCCGCAGCGAGTCTATGATGCGGTTTTAATTGCATACGAGTGGGAATCGCGATCAAAGCGTGCCGAGTACGGGCGTTGTAACGTTAACGAGTCTGTGCTGTTTAACCCTTTGAAGGAAAAGTCAAACAACGAGGACCGCAGAAAGTTCTCCAATTGGGAATGGTAGAGAAGACTTTCCTCCCGCGCTAAATGCCTGGGAGAAGAAGTCTCTGTTACGCCCTCGTTCCTATGCAAAACCGTGTGGCGCCCATTGTTGTCCGGCGAGCCGGTAGGCACCGTTGCAAACCAGACTTAATCCCCACACGGCCGAATTCGAAATACTTTTACGACCAACTCTTCCTCCTCCCCTCCCCCACTCCCCCACTCACCGTGTTTAACGAGGGCTTAATGTCAGTATCGACAAACCACGGTAGGCGAGAGACACCGACCCCTGGGTGGGGTTGGAAATTTCAAGGACGATCTCTCGAACGACTATCCACCCCCGACCCCGGGACACCCTACGCGACGATGTTCTATTTACACGATGCCACCCCTTAGGAGCCCGCAAGTTGACTTCCCGAGGAATCTCTGCCACCATCGCACGATTAATTCCCCACCGAAATGAGGAACGCTTTTCCCTAAACCCTTGATAGACGCCACCCCCTTGCGACACGCCGCTGCAGCGATCATTAGTGCAGATTTCCTGTACTCGTCCCTAATATCTGTTCAGAATTTTCAAGAGAATGGAACTGCATTTTTGTTCGGGCTTTTCTGGTTGATCAGCTGCTACTTAAATAAAATAAAATTCACAGCAAGCATTACCATAAAATTCAACAGCGGACAAATTCCCAAAACAATTTTACCAACCATCAAACGCAACACTCGTTCCAGAAATAGGTCCACCAATGTTTCCATAATAAATTTCCAAGGGACCCCAGACTGCTAACTACTGTTCGCGACTCACGCTAAGTCTCGCGGGACGGCACAGTGGGAGGAGTCTATCGTTAGGCTCCGCCCATCCCCACCGTTGCCACTCACGTGGTCCCAATATTTAGGCTTTTTAATGTGACACACTACATATTTGCAAATAAGTTCGGTGCATTTTCATTCAATCGGTCGAAGCTTTCCTTGGATATGCATTTAACCCATTGACTGCCAACTACGAGATATCTCGTAGTAAGCGTCTGTACCAAAACTGCCAGCTACGAGATAACTCGTACGTGGCACTCAGCACAGGAGTCTTATTCTGTGACGCCAGCCACGAGTTATCTCGTAGTGTTTTTGTTTTCAATAAAAATACTGTAAATGCCATTGCAATATTGTATCAGTAACTTAATATTATTATATCTTGTAAAACTTCATGTTCTTTTTAAAATAAAGCCGTGGCACCCAGGGCAAGACGCGCTAAATTTGCGTGGCAGTCAATGGGTTAAAAATTTGCTAATACAAAATTACCAGTTTAGTGTCCCGTGAATCCAATATTAGTATCACTAAAAAAAAGTTGCACACCTAACAGTACGTGTGATTGCCACCACGCTGCGTGTGAAACGGAGCACGCCCCTTCCGCGCCGACCAATCAGCTGCGCGCAGCCTTGACGAGGCATCTTGCGAGTCACGCACAGTAGACGCAACCCGTAAAAACATGATTTGCTCAGGCTGATGGATGTTTTACGACACTGTTCGTACGCCGGCGTTATTAATCCATCCTCCGAACGTAATCACGCTGACGGTAAATGGGGGTCGCGGGGTGGGGGGTGGGTGGGTCGTAGAACGTGGAAAAATTAGGAACCCGGAATTAAGTCTCCGGCGATGAATGCGATGATCGTCGTGTCCGTATCACTGGCAACCAGCGTCTCTCGCCCGCTCGCGTCCGGGGCCATTCAGCGCGGTCTTTTACGAGTATTTTCTTAACATTATGCAAAACGATTCCCGGCGGAATTACCGAAGCCACTCGGATAATTCACAGTAGCTCGTCTCGGGGGTGCCGGCTTGATTCCCGCGTATACGTACACGAATGGGAAGGTCGTTTCGGGGGAAAAATTCGCGTCACTCCCGGCGACGGATACCGGGATACCCGAATGCGAGCAGGCGGGCCGGCCTGCGAAGAAAGAAAAAAGCATTATGCGAAACCCCCGGCGGAATTGCCGGCTAGATAGACCGGCACAGGGTGAACTTAGGGGATGACGGCTACGAGAAGACGGGACACGGGTAAGTATATGCCGCCTATGTCTCGTAATAGACGGGAGAGGAGTCCGTGCAAACCCGATACCGAAGGGACTTTCTCTCGTTCCACATGTTTCCTCGTCCTTCGCATAAAATATTAATTGCTGCCTATTTTCTTTTCAATTTTCATCGTGTGCCTTTCGTACGTACTCCTAGTCGTTCATCTTTTGACTGTAGAATTCTCTTGTTGTTAGTTTAATGAAATCATTAATTTTCAGAAATGTTTAGTCGTTCCCATTTAAATTGCCCACCCTGTATATGCTACTCCGAATGTTTCCGCTTCGTTTGGATTGATTTGGATTAGGCACACGAGGATGTAGATTTTATTTGTTGGGAACACATTTTCTTCGAAAATATTTTAGCACGAAACAACAGACGCGTTTTTCTTTTTTTAGGGGAGTGGAAGTGCTACGAATTGAAACGTTTCTGGGAAACCGGAAAAAAGTTTTTCGTGCCGGAATCCAACGCAGATTTGAAGATTGAAGCTTCCCCTGTAGAACGAACCCTTAAATTTCATACAGGATTTTTTTCCAGCCGTTTTATTAACCTTTGAGCGAAAACTGTACCGCCAGCGTTGCAGCAGCGCGAGATACGCCACGAGGGCTTTACACAACCGAACTTTGTTCTTCATTTCTGTTCCATAAAACAGCTAAAAAGGATCGTACGTCAAGTTTTACGGGGTCGTTGCAAAGGGGTAGCTCCGATCTTCGAATCTACAGTTGATTCGGTAGTGAAAAGAATTTTCATAAGCGTGGGCATAGAATGTTCAGCGATTCGTAACCTACGAGCAACGATCGCTTAGTATTCGGTTTAACATAATTCGTGCGTTCAGTGTATCTTGTAGTGTGGGTCTTATAGAGTATGTTGTGTTGGGAATTAGCTTTCAAGGTTTTCCGACATATTTGGGACACCCTGTATATTAACTGATTCTAATGAGAAAAATTTAATATCTCTTTTTTAATATTCATTGTGCTTTAAAAATAAGTATAATTTATATAGGCGCAGTAATTGGGTCTCTTACCCTAGGGTCAATAATCGTACAGGAATATTTAATAGTTTGATGTAATTGTCATTTGAATTTTTGTTTCAATTAATTAATTGCACTGTTGAATAGGATACTAACGAATGATATTAACTAATACTGTCGCGACAAAGAGATCGTATGCAGGTTGCGTCGAGAGACGGCGGAATAGAATCGAAATAGATGAAAAAAGAGCAACGCTGAACGATTCCATTTGTCATCGGTTTCCACGTCAGGGGCTCGATTCGGCTATTGCTCTACTCCGGGCACCTTTCCCGCCTCTGTTTGTTTTATAGAAAACAAAAACAAAAAAAAAATCTATTAAAGAATTTTTAATAGGATTGCGCAGATACCGAAATTTACTGTTTGATATTGATGCACGTATCTCTGCCGGGTACCAGACAATAGATGCGATGCCGGGAATCCGCGAGTTTATGAAGTATCATATTTTCGCGTTGAACGTGCATCGATACTCATGAATTATTAGCAGCGAACAGAGATCGCTAATAATTCTCTTTCAGAAGAACATATCGATCTTCCGATACGTGAGGCGAAGCTATTGCATTTTAAAATTTCAAGCTTCTGCTCTTGTGCTGTGGCATTGTAATATTCCTTTGGCTTTGTTGCGCGTCGAATAGTACCACTTTTGCTGGGGGGAAAATAACTCGAACACATTTTCGCTTCGTTTCGTTCAACCCACGAACCGCGGACCCTTTTTACAATCGTATATTTGTTAAAATAATTTAATTTAATCAAATATATTTCGAGTTAATTTCAAAAGATGATAGTCAGAGGGAGAAAACTTCTCATTCTTTGATTTTTTTCGTGAGTGAGTTTCGCTGTATGGGGCCGGGCATTGTCAATTTGCAGTATTATTGTAATTGTAACTGTTTCTCCATGTTTCAATAACTCTAAGTGAATTATGCCACGACAGTCCCACCAAATGCACAGTAACACCATTCTAAGTGATAAGCTAGGTTTAGGGGTTGATATTGCGGTTTGATTTGCAGACAGCCATTGCTTAGAACGCTTTACGTTATCATAAACAGTCCATTTTTCATCTTCGGTAACGATTCTGCTAAGAAATGGATCTCTACGAAATCTGGATAGTAATGAAGTGCAAATTGATCGACGAATATTCTTGTTGGTCTCAGATAATTGATACGGTACCCATATTCCTTGCCTATATGCCTTTCCCATTTCGTGTAGGTGCCATTGTGTAGTTGATCACGTGAATTCCAGGGTTTCTCGAGAATTCTTTTATACTTAATTTTGGATCTTTTTGGATATTTTGAATATTTTAGGGTGCCATTATCAAATTCAACTGGTCGTCCACTTCGAGGCCTGTCAGAGAGATCATAATCACCAGCAGCAAACCTTCCGAACCAACATTGACACTTGTTGACCTTCAATACATCTCCATAAATCCCGCATGAAAATGAAAAAGTATGCAATGGCGAATATGATCCTCGGAAGGTACGGACGCCGCCATTTTATCACAGGGTTGTAAAAAAAATTCTACTTTTTAGAATATTTTGAACCTAGGAGCTGCTTTACCGAAAACTGTAAAAGAATATGTGTTTCCTCTTCAACGATCGGCGAAGAACTAAAGGCAAAACAAATGCTTTGCAAATAATTGATTACTTATGGGTACCCCTAATATTCTAAATAATTTACAATCAGTGATTTACCTCCGCTTCGTAAAGTGGAGCGACGATATCTTCCATCGTCTTAAAAATAATTGTACGCCGTAAAGAGCGAGAAGCTCGCGTTGCGAAGCATATTCCGCGAATTAGCAGGTGGCGCGGGACGCAATTAGAGCGTTTCGTGGCGTGGAAACGGGGACTGGGCGTGTGTAACGGAGTGGCGTAAAAGTAAAAAGCTTCTCGCGGAACGATATCCGGAACCGAACAAACCCGGGAAATCCGAGGCGTAGGCGAGAACGGCGGGGAATTTCTTAAGTGGTGAAATTCGCGACAGAGAGTGGCGGCACGCGACGCGGAAGAAGTCGATTACGCCGGAAGCTGTTGGTTAAACAAGCTACAACTTTACTCCCGGGAGAATACGGGTCAACTGCAGGGGGTCGTCGTTCAAATCCGTTCAGAATTTTGCACCTGAGCTAACTCGGTTTTCGCAAGCAAGCAAGCGGCCGCGCGAGCGAGCAAACGAATCCTCGAGACCATCCGCTGCTGCGAAAATTTGCTTCCTATGATGATTTCTCGAAAGTCCCGGTGTTGGATTTGAAGTTCGAACGAGCTGCACAAGAATATCGTTTCAGCGAAACTCGAAAGCGAGCGCCACGTTTGCACGATTACACGCTCGCAGGCTTGCGAATTCGTGGCTCGAATCCGCGAGAGGGAAGATTGAATAGCCACCGTTGCATCGCTGGATTCTTCGATAAAACATCATCGATTCAGTTGAAAAAAAAAAGACGAACACCTGCTATTAACCCATTTGCATCATTAGTGTATATATACGGTTTTCCTGGTCACTATCACCGGAGCGTATGTATACGCTCAATTTATTTTTTCTTATAATGCTGAAATATAAAGTTCTTTTACTTGTAGTTATTCTTGTACTTAAAAAAAAAGTTTGGCGATAAAAGGCCTTCTTTTCATACTTCCTTATGATGCAAATGGGTTAATAATCTCGACGTGTGGGTCGCAACGTAATCGAATATTATTTGTGCTAACAACGATAATAACACCGTCCTGGTTTTAATGATACGTTTCGTCGTGATTTCGACTAATTAACATTTTCGACTGGAGCTCGGACGGTACGCGAATCAATTATTATGCCGGCGTTAAAAAAGAAGGTTTGACGATCGGGATCCTTTGGGAATATTTATCGCTCGGATCTGATGATCGTTATCTCGATCAATTATAAAGGCATCGGTCTTCGCATAAATCTGACTTTCATGATCGTCATTAACGAGGCGGGCTCTGTCTGCGGGTCTTCGTCGCCAGGTGAGAAGAAATTCGTTGACACCTGTTTATTACGCGTCGATGTTAATGGAGAGAACAAAATTATCTTGCTTTTATTCTGTATTGTGTATGTTGAGCATGTATAAGATATATTCTTCTTGAGCAGTAAAATAATTTTAGACATAAATTTGTATAGCGTTTGTATAGTGTTTATCGGTGTCATTGGAAAATTTGTAATTTTTATTGGAATATTTTCTTCGATTTTTATGATGCTTTCTTAATTTTTTTACTAGGCCAGTGTTAACAAATTTTAAGTGTATTAAGATTAATTAATGTGTCCTTTGTATTTTTTGGCCTTGTTTTGCTACGTGTTTCTAACATGATCGAGAATATGTAGGTGGACAGTCTACGTGTTAAACGTTGTCCAGGACGGTTTGGTGTTAACAATTGGGAATTGGCTTCGTTGTGCCAGAAACTTCGTTGCCATAGGATTCGTTAAACTATGTACTACATTCGATTCGGATAAAGTTCTTACCTGATCGCGCAGCAGCAGCTCGAATGTGGTAAAGTGTTCTATAAAATAAATAAATAAATAGTTTTATAAAATAAAAATATTCTGTAAAATAAAATATGCATTTGGTTTCTCGTTGAGCTTATTTCAAGAGTAACGCGATTACAGAAGCGTTTTGAACAGAATTTTGAATCGACAATTATTGAAACGACAAAATCCGTGTAACAATTGATGCGTTAATTCACACGTTGGATTCTAAAAAAACTCGAACAATATTATTGACTGTCTGTATTCCAGACAGTATATCGAACGTTCGGGCAACGTACTGTGTCAATAAAATCTTATTCCGCAATGTCTGAAACGGTTGTCTGCGGATACTATTGTCAATATCATCTCAGTTTCTTTCTTTCTTTTCTCCATTTTCTCGTTTTCATTTTCCTTCCACAAGAATAAAAAAAAAGAAAGAAAGAAAATCAGCGGTAACACCAGCTGCGACCTAAATTATTACACAATTCGACTTTCTATTTACACTTATACAATACTACCATTGATCGTTTATTGAAGTTCAATGGGAGCTGTTGATTAAATTTTCTGAAGAAAATGCAAACAACGTCGACAAACATACTTATACGATACTACTGATCAGGGAAAGACGATCAGTTCAATCAGTCAGAAAGAAACAAATTTTGCATAATTTCTTCCTAAAATTCAAAAGACATCTCACAAGATGATCCCATGGAAATCCACAAAGACAGACAACTACCAAAGTATAAAGAAACGAAACGTGACTAAAAAAAAAAACAAGATAAAATTAGAGAAAAAGTTACTACAGTCTGTCTGGGAGAAATGAATCCTAACGATGTAACACTATCTCTTCTGAAAATGAAGACAGGGTATCTCACCAGAAAATCTCAAAGAGGAAAGATGATCAAGAAAAGATGCAACAGGACACAAGTTCGTGTAATGTAGTGGAATTTGAACAAAAAAAAAAACACATACCGTGAACACAGGAGTTGAGCCAACGGTATACCCTCCACACATGATGCAAAAGAAAGTAATACTCCAAAAAGAGATGATTTTAATACTAGGTTTACGGAGCACTAAAAATTACTATTTCACATTACTGTATAAAACTAACATTTGTAGGTATTACTTGAATAATATATACTCAAAGAAATTAATTTGTTAAAAATAATTCTCCATGGATGCATCTCACAATATCGATATTCGTAAATTAAAAATATTAGAATCCGTCATTTCGACGTGTCCCGCGAAGCAAGCCTTAAGAGGACAATGGAGTGAGAAACTTCGTAGTGCGTGAACTCAAAAGAAACACTAAAAATCGACAAGGATCAGACAGAGAAGCACCACTCCAAAACAGCGAAAAAGAAAATAGAAAAACACGTACCGAAAGGAGATGATGATCCCAGGAGGCTCGCGAAAGGCACGCACCACCGGCGCGCAAGGGCGTCGCGCGACAATTATCAAAGTATAAAGATTCACCTCGCAAGTGACGCCTAACGATTCCAATGAAATAAAGCGGTGACGGAAGGAAGGAAGGAAGGACACACGGGAGTTCTGTGCCTCGCGAAGGGATCGAGGGATCGAGGGTTAAAGGGGGGAAGCGAGGGACGCGAGAGTATCTGTACGGGGGGTTAAACCGAAGGTATACGATCCACACACGAGGCGAAGTTGCGGCGCGCCGCGCAGTCTCGACTCCGATTGGCCGTCGTGAAATCCGCGCGAACCAGCGGAGACCAGTTGAGCGCGAGACTCCGAGCCGAACGGTTCTACGCACGGACGCAGCGCGGCCGAACACACGATATTCTCTCGATCGCACGCAACGTACGCACGAGACACTCTGTCGTCCGGTTTTTCCATTTGCCATCTATCCGATTCCCGTGGATTCCGTGGATTCGGAGCAAACCGATTGTTCGATCCGCCCGTGTGCCGATCGTACGTTCTTCGATCCCAGTGACGCATGACAGCGTGAGAGTGGTGATACCTACGACCGTCGCGCGACTTCCTCTGCCCGAGTGACCACTCTGGATTTTTGCCGAATTCCTCTCGAGAACCTACGGGGCTGTTTCCGGTGGCAGGAAGCATCGTGACGTCTGGTACGCACGGTGAGTCCACGCTTTTCCTCGATTTACAACCGGCGAACTTTTCGCGAACGATTTACGCGAATACCTTCCTCTCACGCGAATTCAACGTACAAATAAACTGACATTGCGTTTTTGCGGGAGCCGAGGATTTTTTTGCAGCATCGTGATTTGTGGGACACATGCTGCTTTCCGTTTCGTTGTTTGCAGGAATTTTTGGGGGGTCGGCGATTTTTCTCGTCTCGCAGCAGTTTTGTCTGCAAATTTCGTGAACAGTTGTTCAGCTTGTCTGACGAGCAGGATTTTTGTTTTGGTTTTGTTGCAATTGGATCATTTGTTTGTTTGGAAGGATTTTTCTTGAGGATCCAGGAAGAAGATTTTTCTCGTTTCGGAGCATTACGATTTTTCGAGGATTTCGTCTTACTTTTGTTGTTGGTTTGAGGATTTTTGGGTGAACGTTTCTCGAGAATTTGAGTGGAGGATTTTTCTCGTTTCGTAGCAGTTTTGTCTGCAAATTTCGTTAGGAGTTGATCTCGTTTTTTTTTTTGAGTTTGTCTGACGAGGATTTTTTTGGTTTTGTTGCAATTGGATCATTTGGTTGTTTGGAAGGATTTTTCTTGAGGATCCAGGAAGATTTGTCTCGTTTCGGAGCATCTACGATTTTTCGAAGATTTCTTCTTGCTTTTGTTGTTAATTTGAGGATTTTTGATTGAACGTTTCTCGAGAATTTTTAGCGGAGGATTTTTCTCGTGTCATAGAAGAGTTGCCAGGTAGAATGAATTGTAATTTGGAGTTTGAGATATCATTTTACATACGTCCCCGGTTTTGTCAAGTGTAATAAAATTCTCAGTTCGAGTGACAGGCAAACATTCGATTGAGAAATGATTAATTTGTGAAGAAACGAAATGTTTAATTTACCGTTTGTGAAATAAGTGCGACAGAGAATTTTTATTTTGAACAAAGAATTAGTAATCGTTAGCACGCGATTTTTCGACGGCGTCCCGAGGTTTTTCGAGGACGTTGAAGTAAAATCAGGATTCCGTTGATTGTGTGTGGATCTGAATGGTATGGAGAAGGTTTTTCGTGTCGTCCGCGAGTTCGGCTGCCGAGTTCTTTATTGCTGAAAGTTTTCTGTGTCGCCGCCCGGTGTGTTTCCCCGAGTTTGACGGTTTTTCGGAATTTTTTATCTCTCAGTTTCTGCAACCGGCAACTTATTTCGGGGCGGCTGTTAACCGGAAAGTTTGTTGCACGCCGGCACGATTCTGTCGCTCGTGTGTTTCAACGTGGCCGGTGAAATCTGCTGGCTTTAATTAATCGTGCGGCGAAGTGAAAGAATTTTCGTAATCCTGCGGCAGTGATTTATTGGGTTTCGAAGATCTGATTGTATCGAGTGAAATCCCGAGTCAGAGAAATTCAGTGGATCCGAAAATTCGGGCAATTCCGAACGATCGTGTCGGTGGCAGACAGTTGACATGACATCGTTGGTTGCGTGGCAAAAGTACAAAAGAACGAAACAGAATGAACATTTTTCTCGAAAAATGTTAGAATATTTTGTAGGAAAGTGTTAGAATATGTTTTCTTCAAAAAAGTTAGATTGTCCAAGGAGTGAGCGGTTTTTCTTTTTTCAACCAGTCAGTTATAAAAAGATCTGGATTTTTATGCAACATGCGAGTGTAAAATTATTTG
>CM052120.1:10933621-10954008 GCA_028454245.1 Halictus quadricinctus | reverse complement strand
AAAATGCAAGTTTCCTGTCGGTGGCAGACAGTTGACATGAAATCGTTAGTTGCGTGGCAAAAGTTCAAACGAACGAAACAGAATGAACATTTTTCTCGAAAAATGTTAGAATATTTTGTAGGAAAGTGTTAGAATATGTTTTCTTGAAAAAAGTTAGATTGTCCAAGGAGTGATAGGCTTTTTCTCCCAACCCTTACGTCAGTTATAGAAAGATCAAAATGCGAGTGTAAAATTATTTGGAAAATGCAAGTTTCCTGTCGGTGGCAGACAGTTGACATGAAATCGTTGATTGCGTGGCAAAAGTTCAAACGAACGAAACAGAATGAACATTTTTCTCGAAAAATGTTAGAATATTTTGTAGGAAAATGTTAGAATATGTTTTCTTGAAAAAAGTTAGATTATCCAAGGAGTGATAGGCTTTTTCTCCCAACCCTTACGTCAGTTATAGAAAGATGAAAATGCGAGTGTAAAATTATTTGGAAAATACAAGTTCTTTCCATCGAGAACATGGAAAAGGGCGAGTGAATCTCATTCCCCAATTTCGTGTTAGCATTACAGGGTTAGCGGTGATTGTCTCGAGTAGTTTGCTTCATCTCGAAAATAGACGGAAACGGTATTCGGAAGACTTCAACGTCGGAACCGTTTCGTTTCTTATTAAAGTAAGCGCCGGGGAAAAGTGTAAACCGGAACGCCGTCGGAAAACTATTTCGATTAAATGCGCCAAGTTTCGCGGGAGTTTCGCGAAAGTACTCTCGAAAAAAATGACGACACTTCGCGGTGTGCAACCAATACTTCGCGGGTTTCGCGTGTATCGACGTACACGCGCGCGGAACACGGTAGTCGATTTTTGCTCCGCGAGCAGGAAGTAATGCGAAGACCTTTAACAGTTCGGGCGGCTGTGCGAAAAAAAAAAAAAGAAAAGCAAAATGCGGCTCATGTCGCCTGACGTGTCCGGCACGTGACTGTGGTTGGTCTTCGCTTCTTGGGTTACTTCGGTAAACTCTGCGGCTTCGAAATTAGAACGAGCGAAAATTCACGAACCAATCATTCTTTTCTTAGCGAATTTAAAAATTGAGGTCTGTCTAAAATGAACTTTTGAGTCGCCTAGAACTCTGCGATTCCGAAATTCGAACGCACAAAATGTCTAATCGGACCGTTCAACAGTTATCCGAGCAATAATTCCTTTCTTCGGGAATTTGAAAATTAATTTCTGTTAAAAATTAAGTTCTGCTTAAAATAATGAAATTTTTGAGTCGCTTAGAATTCTGCTGTTTCGAAATTAGATCGCGCAAATTGTCTAATCGGACTGTTCAACAGTTATCCGAGCAATAATTCCTTTCTTCGGGAATTTGAAAATTAATTTCTGTTAAAAATTAAGTTCTGCTTAAAATAATGAAATTTTTGAGTCGCTTAGAATTCTGCTGTTTCGAAATTAGATCGCGCAAATTGTCTAATCGGACCGTTCAACAGTTATCCGAGCAATAATTCCTTTCTTCGTGAATTTAAAAATTAAGTTCTGCTCAAAATAATGAATTTTTTGAGTCAGTTAGAATTCTGCTGTTTCGAAATTAGAACGCACAAACTATCTAATCGAACCATTCAGTAAATACCCGAACGAGAATTCCTTTCTTCGGGAATTCAAAAATCAAGTCCTGTTAAAAAATAATTAAATGTTTGAGGCAGTTAAAGGCAAACTGCCTAATCGAACCATTTGATAAACATCTGTATCACCCGAATAAATTCGCCTTTCTTCAAGAAATTCAAAGACGAAGTGCGGTTAAAGATGCCGAGCTCACGAGCCAATGAAATACGTATTATCCGAGAATATCGAAGCGCGTGATTTATTTTATTGGTCGGACAGTTTATTATCATTTGTGTGGAAAGTATTGAGCAACACTTTACGTCGACGCGTAATATTCTAAAAGTTATGTATCTGCAAACAGTTGCGTCAGTTCCACCGTCCAACAGTAGAAATTAAAGCGCGTGGGTTTTAATTGCTCCGTAGCTCTAAAACCCACAGGAAAGTGCTTGTATATTTCTTAGCATAATTTTCATATTAATTACTTCCTCCTCAAAAGTTCAGCTTCTTTGTTAATCCCCGCGTATCCGGCTCACTTCTCGCGGATTAAAGAATTCGAGACTGGATATAACGAAGTCAGGATTTACGCCATTAGCATGAAACGTAAACGCTTAATTAACAGCTTCAGAAACGACTGATACACTCTATCCGGACTTTTATTTTTAAATCAATGCCATCACTTTAATAAACTTAAGTAAATTCATAAAATTATTCAAACTTTCGATTTTTCTCTCGAAAAGTGCAATATTTGTTTGTAAAATATTGTTATTGGCAATGGCCTGTCATCTCTAATGTCCGTTTAGAAATTGTTTAGAAATGTCTAATTTCGCACAAATATATGCTCGGAATTTAGTAATAACTTAGCATAATTTTATAGTATTTCGTTGAGTAAATTCGAAGTTTGGCGGTGTTAGTGTTAAAAAGATGAAGATACATCGGAGGGCTGCGAAGAACGGTCAACTTCAGCAAGAAAAATTCGTCTTTGAAGTTCCCCCCCGAAATTCGAGCAGACCTTTCAGACATCCGCCGATCGGTAGATTTAAGGGATGAACGAAATTGGAACTGGAGAAAGCTGCGGGAGTAGTGGACGGTAAACGGAAGTCATCGCGATAACCGGCTATCCGACGTGAATTTTGACGGTTGTTTGAAGTGCACCCGGTGGTGCAGCGTCTGGTGTATCTGTTGGAGTTTATCCCTCGGAATTTGACGGATGAGGCCTTAGAAAGCGTCTGGCGATTTAAAACGGCGGCGAAAGAGAGGGAACGAGGGTGTCTGGAATATTTCTTACTCGCTCGGAAAGCGGGAGCGGCTTACTATCGCGAGACTCTGCCGCATTAAAACGTTACGCTCTTAATACCCCGACCCTCCAGAATGCTTGCTTCCAGAGCATTCTGGTAGTTTTCGAAAAATCATTCACTATCCCGTCAGAGGTACTTCCTGAAAAGCAAGCGTCATAAACGCGATCGAATTTTTCTGCGAATAACTTCGAGTGGAGAAAAATTTTTAGATTTTTTTGACTTTGAAAGAATTTAAGTAGGGGAATCCCGGTACCCCTGGAGTGTTTAACTGTACATGGAGACATTTTTGACTAATTACGAAAGGCACCAGTGCTGAAAGCGCGGCAATTACAGTGTTTTCTCGATATATGTCCACGATACCTGGGGACATATATCGGCTAGAAGATACTATTCTTTGATACGCTGCCCAAGGTAGAAAAGAACTCTCTATCCTTTGAAAGAATAATACAATTTTCTAGACGGTAATTGTCCCTGCCAGACCCCTGTTTTGGACATGCATCGTGTAGACGTTCATGTTTACACTCCTCGGCGACAGAGGTCACTCGAGCTTCGCGGCTCTTGACGGGTTATTCCCCGCGGCAGTGGGGATACTTCTGGGACTTTTATCGACTAGATATTTGTGACATATATCGAGTGAAGATTGTATAAAATTTGCACGGTTGCAGAGAAATAGTCGCGTTTCGCGTTAAAAGGATTATCCATCGATTCACCGGCACCCTTGAAGTGGAACAGTGAATATCGGGGCGTTACGTTATAAAATTAAGCTTAGCCGGCGAACGTCTGTAATTATGCCGTGAGCCGGGTAATTTCTTGGCGCGCTCGCGCTCATGCCCGCGCGGAGCAACGTTGACGTTCAATTTCGTGTAGTCGTGTAGAGTCGTCCCCCCGGTCGTTACAGCACGTTAACTTTCTAGCGTGAAGGTGAAGCCCAATCAATAAGTCTCGTGTGCTAAACAAATCGCGGCCGGTGTCCGTTTGGCCGTTCTTTTTCTTTTTTTTTCTTCGCCGCGGTTTTCCTCGATCGATCGTCTCGTGGAAATCGAACGACTCGCACCGTGGTAATTATAACGATCGCCTCACTCGGTAATTGACGGTCGCTGCTCGGCATCCGCTGAAAAATCAAGTCGACCGACGAGTTGTTTGTAATTCAATTTCGTGCTTGTTAAACATTCCGTACTTTTTATTCGACAATGCGCGTGCCGGCCACGTTCGCGCGCTCATTCGTTGCCAATTACGTGGTTACTGCAATTTTGCACGCCGGGGAAAAAATTACGCGCGCGCGCCGCCGCCGCCGAACGCTCGCTTTGAAAATCGAGCGCGTCGCTGCTCTCGCAAGGACCGAAGAATTTATTTTAAGTGTTTTTTTTTTTACTTCTTCCTCACTGCTCTCCCCCTACTCTTCCTCGGACAGGATGAAAATTATGCGCGAATAGTTGAAATTTATAGGCGTCGCGCTGTGAAAATATAATCCGTGAACCCGTTTGAATAATTATGCGCGCTCTGGGCGCGTGTGCGCGCACGCAGATGAATAACACGCGCGTTTATTCGCCGTTTCATGAATATTGCAAACGTGTCCCGGGACGTGGCACACTTCGGGCCTCCATTTTGCAACATCCTGAATATTTCAGGATCAACGGCCGGCCGGTTGTTTAATTGTTTGGGTTCGGCAGAGGCGGCGGACTTTCCCTTTTCGGTGCAAAGGAGGCCCGTGCTCTTGCGTTGTTCTAGCAACTTTTAAATAATTTTTGCGAGGACGAAAAGAAATTGTCAAGAAATTTGTTTGCATTTTTTAGCTATTTTTTATCACGAAATAGTACAAATTTCAATTTAATCGATTTCCCCGAGACTAATTCATCTTCAATTTTTAATTTACAATTATTAAGATTCTAAAGACACATCCATGAGGAAATATTCAACAAATTTATTTATATTTTGGTATGTTACTAAAGAGAAAAATGGCTAAAAATTTGGGCAGCACATTCCTGTTATTTTTAAAATAAAGTAATCTAAAATAGCTAAATAGCCACTGTTAGTGCTCCGTGAACCTAGTGTTCCGAATTTTTTACTTATTTTGAGGCAGGGTTTCACCAAGAGTGTATCCAAATATAAAGGAATCGTCGAACTGTATAAATCCAAGAAAATCGCTGAACCCGGAAATGGCCGAATTGAATGAGCTCCTAGGCCGATATCTAATCCGGCGGAGCGATTGACGCGGGGGCCATCTTTTATTCAAAGATTCCCGCGGACTTATCTCGAAAATTCGTCGGAGGATCCGCGGGCTCGTTCATGAGGTAATGGTTAATTCAGGTTCTCGCGATTAAAAGTTTGCAGTCTCGCGGAAACTCGCGGAAATCCGGCCGCTCGGAGTTTCAGCTATCGAGAGCTCTCGGGCTTTCGGGGAACAGTGTTTCGGGCGTCGGTTTCTCTCCGCTCGCGTGCCTCGCGCGGAAAAGCTTTTCTTTCCGCTTTCTCGCGGGGGGAGGAAAGTTCGGAAAATTCGGTGGAAACTAGGCCTCCGCGGAACGACGGGCTCTCCCCGAGGCGAAGACAGTGACGTGATCGATCCACTTTGTCAGCTTGGGAGATAGGGAAAAGGGGACTCGAGACACCGGGGGCTTAGACGAGAAAGACGGAGAGAGAGAGAGAGATTCTTTTTAAAAGCAGCCGGAGGGACGCATTTTTCGGGGCAGGCTAAAAATCCCTCTTCTTATTCCTTTCTATAGATTCCGGCGTTGCGTAGTGGTTCTCTCTATTTACTTTCGTTCTTTCGAAGTTTCATTGCTCGAAAGACCGCTCGATGGAGCCCGGATCACGCTCCGCGATGTTTAATCTGTTCAAGTTCACTGTTCCAGTCAACCCTGCTTGTTGGCCACTCGACGAGGCAGGGTTGCCTCGAAGAAATCGATAGGTTGCACGATTTAGCGGGATACGCTGCTAGAGATGCCTCCCGAGGCGACTACTAGCCAGGTTTCGAATTTTTTGAAAGAAACTGTGAATATTTTAGATTTGGAATTTTTCCAGGAAAATAATCCACTTTTACAATTTTTCCGATCGAGAAGTGCACGGAGACTATACCTACAGCAGACTTTTATAGCAAAAGTATAATAATAGAAATAACGTTTCTCAAAATTAAACCTTTTCGAGGCTATTTCAACTCCAAAACGAAACATTGCTTCCGATCTAGAATTTTTTCCTTCTATATATACTTTTTCATGTTATACATACAAAAATGGTGCGATTTGCTCGTACAATACTGAAGTGTTTAGTGATTTATTGAATGCAAACAAATTTAATAATGTGAAAGATATTTTGAATAATGATACACCAATTTTTAGTGGTGCCTTACAGCCATTCGAGTGCCAATGGTTAAATTAATCTCCCAAAAATGTACTTCCTTGGAGGAGGTGATCCCTCGAGTGATTTGAAGCAACTTTTCCCTTTGCGAAAATGTTCTCCGTGGCTTCGTTACGGAGATATCAACGAAAAACGCGGACCAACCACAACGCGGTTACGGCGGACTAGTCCCGCCTAGCGGGCGGGGCCAAGCCGCAGTCGGTCCGCTGTAGGCGCGCTCTGATTGGTCTGCGGTTTTCGTTTGATAACTCCTGAACGAAGCCACGGAGAACATTTCTGCAAAGGAAAAAGTTGCTTCAAATTACCTCGGGAATCGCCTGCCTTCGTTTCAAGAAAGTACAACAATTTTCGGTGCACCTGTTAGTTCGATTCTACTTCTCAAATTTTCCAATTCTAATAATTTCCTAACAGTTCCCTTTTTCAAAATCAACAAACCCATATCTCCATCTTTCTTCCATCTCGAGTATCTAACAGAAAGCGAATCTTCGTCAATTTTGATTTTCGAAAATCGGTGAAAGTACTCGAGGGAACGCCCCTAAGCTGTCAACGCGAGATCGTTAGAAAGTGATTTTCCATCTGCGGTTGCACAAGGCTCGTTCGAGGCCGCGCTAATCGCTCGGAAAGCAAGTGCACGAATTAGTCAGAGATTCCTGAACACTTGCCGATTTATCGCTCGGTCGTAATCTCGCGGCAAGGAAAATTATGACGGAGCAAAGAGAAAGAGAGAGAGACACACACACACAGACGATAACCGAGGCTCGTGAGTCACCGCGATTAATGGGCAAGACGAAAAAATGTCGCTGCCGTGATACCGATCAAGGAGACCCGCGGCGGTGTCTAGTGTGCCCGAACGCTTCCGTCGCGACGCCAGCTCTAACGTCGTACGCTATGCCTCTAAAGCCCGTAACCACGTAACTATGCGAGAACAGGGGGCATGTACGTGCACACAGTCGAATAGCAATCCCTCCGATAGGGCGACAGTCCTTGAAGCACCACCGTTCACGGTCGTCGTTAGTTCAAGGACACGGAGGGGGCAATTAAAAGAATTTCTGCGGGCCGAGGTCCGGCGTGACGCGAGACGCGGTGATCGACATCCGGGGGCTTATCGGTTTTGGTCGATCGGAATTCGTCCAGTTTACCTACACCGATAAACCAGGCGTTTTCGTTATCGGTGAACGGATATTCCTGTTAGCCCTAATAGGGTTCGATAAAGCAGATAAGTAAGCTGCTTAACGGTCTAGCGGTAAAAATGCGAGACCCGATGCCGTGCACCGCCTCTGCTACCCGGAGCCTCTCGTTTGGCGAGAGCCTGATTCGCGAGCGCTCGTTTCCCCGTTTGAAAAACGAAATTGTTGCGCGTACGAGAGCTGATTTTTTTTCCCTCGACGATGGAGAGTCGCCTGACTGTTCGGTTTGCCAAGTCTCCTATCTAGACTGCGCATCTCTATGCAAAATTTTGTGCATCACTGTACGCTATGTCATTCGTGACCCCTCGCGGTCAATATGTACGGTATTTACTCGATATATGTCAGAAACACTGGTCTAGCCATGGACATACATCGGAGAGGAGATACTAATCTTTGATCCACACCGAAATTCGAAATGGTAGCGAAAGTCTAGAGTGGGGATAGTTCTGAGACTTTTATCTGTTAGGCATTTGGGACATATATGGAGTAAACACTGTACTATTTTATTCCGATATAAGACGGTTCTTTCTATTTCGCAATAAGAAAATCGCTATCCCCTCTTTTTCTTCTTCTTCTTCTTCTTCATCCGAAATACTGTTTAATTTTGCCACGAAGTATGCAGTATAACGACATTTTTATACTAGATGCAAAATGTCCATTCTTGAATTTTCTTTTCATCTATTTTTATTGAAAATGTCAGCTACTGTGTTTTATTGATTTATCTTGCGTGGAACGCGTGTGTTAAAAATGACGCTGTTGTGTTAAAACAATGACGAATAAGTGTTTGTTCAGATACCGATGTGTGTTGAATGCACCGAGCAATTACTCATTAGTACACTTAGTGATAGTATTGTTAACGCAACATGATTGCGATGGATAACGTTGCAAGCAAGATACGATTGTACAGTGCCACAGATATTTGATAGTGAATAAATGTACTCTGTATATTGGAATTAATTGGAAACAATTTGTAATACATTTATATGAACTTTAAAATTGTTACAAAGTTGTTAACAAGACAGGTTCTACCATTTTTTTACACACTATCGTACACTAGAAACGCACGAAATTTCCCAGTTCATTGATCAGGATTAACAAGCCAGTCCCATAAAGATGCGCATTTCGCAACCTCTTGCAGATCATAGCGCACCGTAAATGCACAAAGCTGAACGGGGTCTATTGACAAAGATTATCAAGAACAATTACCGTCCATTCTTTCCAAACAGTCCCGGTACACTAATCTCACAATACAACAGGAAGTTCGACGGCTCAATGCACGTGTCAACAGCCTTTACAATCCGCTTCGGAGCTCACCGGGACCGAAAAAAATGATTTCATAGCTCGAGTGACATTACGGTAAACCAATAAACGTATCCATTGTGTCGCGAGAGGCTGGCTTCGGGGGGGGGGGGGGGTGGGTGGGGGTGCGCAGAACAGCAGCAAAATCGAATCGAAACTTACCGCGTAATTGCTTCCGGCAGCCGGTGGCCCTTCTACTACCTTAATCTCGTTTCGAGTTTCTGAAAACACGAGTTAGGATGGTCGTTTTGTGAGAGGGACTAGGGCCACAATAGACGTCTCAATTTTGGGTTGCGCGAGTTTTCGTTTCGTGGCTTCGGAGGGGACTCTGGCAACAAACATACGAGAACTCTCGTTGTCGCAAAGGGTAGGGTCGTTTCGGGAGTCATTTGTCTGGAGTTGCTTGAGCGACAATTAAAGCGAACGAGTTTCACTGATTTTTTTTTCTACCGAAACACAAGTATCGCCAATTTTTCATATCTTTTAAAAATGGACATAATACACGATAAGAGTCATCAGAATCTATAATGAACAATTAAAAAATCTAAAACGAAGACATTTTCTTTCATGTTTCTAAAGGGTGTAGCCGGATAAGAAGGTCAAAAGTGCCCCCAAACAAATTTGCATTAGGCCATTCGGTAGCTTGTCCAAAGAAAACACCTTGTGCCAATTTTCAACCGTGTATGTTGACACGGGGGGTAGTAATGGGGTGCCGAAGAAAATCAGGATTTTCCATAATTTCTTCTATCCTCTTCAATCGAAAATTCTAAAAAATCCAGGCATATTTTAACTATCAGAATGCACATCTATGAATTTTTCAGAATTTGAAATCCAACAGGAAAAGAGAAATTACGGAAAAACCTGATTTTCTTTGTCACCCCATTACTAACCCCCATGTGTAGATATAGGGTTGAAAATTGGCACAAAGTATTTTCTTTGAATAAGCAATCGAATGGCCTATTGAAAATTCAATTTGGTTCGGGGACACATTGATCTTCACCTCTCCACAAATTCCAGTTGTCTATCATCATCTAAATTAAATAATTCATAAAAATTACTGGCTTTCACTGTTTGTGACGTGAGAAATGCCCACGAAATTCTTCTTTTCTAACCTCGCTATCTCCGTCTCTTTCTGGATCGTCTCGGGCCCGCCGCTGGGACGAAAATTACTCGTAACAAGATTTATTTCATTTAAATGAGGATGTGCGCTAGGCGCCCGGCTAGAGTCCTTCCGTCTCGTTCTGGCGTTCTGTAATTTTTTTTCTGTTACTTCCCCCACCCCTCCCACACCTTCTGGACTCCCTATTTTTTTCAACTGTTTCACAGCCCACTTAAAATACGGCCGAGGAGGCCGAAGCGTGAAACGAATCGTCCTTTGCCCCCTGGTGCTCTCTCTCTCTCTCTCTCTTTCACTCTCTCTCTTTCCCGTTTGCTCTCGCTTTCTATCCTGACTATTAGGGAGACAGGTCGACGATCGATCGATCCCGACGCGTTACTCTTTCCCCTCGCCCGATCGGAACACGCCTGTCGATAACAGGCAGATTTCATCTCCATTGCACCCGCGAAGTATCCGAAAGTCGTAAAGTAATACGAACCGCGGAACCGGAGGGTTGATCTCCTGCTACGGCGAACTTATTTGTTTAGGGATTTTATTTGATGCCTTACCGACGCTCCATAGACTGTTTATTGCTCCCAGTATTAACCCCTAGGCGATGGTTCTGCGGCGAGCATCGCGGAACCGTGATCTGTGCAACCATTCGATTGAAATTATTGATTCCGCTGGATACCGCTGCATTCGACAGTACACATTGGGGAATAAAACTCAACGGCGGATTTTTAAATAAAAATTGCCTAGGATCGTAAGAAATGTCCAATAAAAATGTATATTTCTTCACAATAATTTTGATAAAACAAGTTAACAATATTCCGAAATTTCCTACTTGAAAATTTTCTACTGGAATTTGAAATAGATGAAGGCATTGAAAAGATGGGTCAAAACAGACCCAAGTTGTTCGACTATTTTGATTGTAGCAGAATTTATGTTGTACAAAAAAAAAAAGATCAATGGGAAATTTGATGTGCACCTTTTTAATTCTATATATTATGTATAAATAAACAAATATAACAGTTAGGTGAAAATGATTTTGCAATCCTTCTACGAGGATTAATGCAATAAATTTAGTTTTATTCGCGCTTTCACACTTTAATTCCTCAAATTGTGCGGCACTAGTGATTTCATATTTTAATTCGACACATTTTGCTGTACTCATAAATCGAAGTTTTAATTCGACAAATTATACTTTGCTCATAATTTCATACATTTTAATTCAACAAATTCTGGTTTATTCACAATTTCGCGTTTCCATTCGCCAAATTATGCTTCGCCAATAACTTTGTATATTTCATTCAACAAGTTTTGTTCCGCTAATGATTTCGCATTTTCGTTCGACAAATTCTGTTTTATTTGTAATCTCGGGTTTTGAACGAACGCATCAAATTTCGCCAGAATCGGGGAAGAAACCGAACGTTTTGCAGTATCCGAGAACAGAAGATGAGTGAATTTTCATTGGTGCATTCAACAAAGATTAAATATGTTCCCGCGCGATACATCGTTTTGAAGCGCGCCGAATATGCTTGATATTGATTCGCGCAATTAGTTTCGCGTCTGTTTGTTCGGCGTTGTTCATTTCGGATTAACGTTACGTCGCCGCGAGGCCGTGTGATCGTTATGGCGTGCCGAAAGTTCTCCGCGGATATTCGTCGTTAACGTTTTAATTATTTCTGCTGACTCGCGATTCTTTGTAACGTTTCGTCGCAATGAATATCATTGTTAACAAAAGGTGTACGCGTATTAATGCCTTTGTTCCCCTGCAAATAATTATTTCACTGTTGTGTTACGGCTAATGAGAAACTTCAGCGAGAATGTTTGCTCGCGGTTTGCGTAATTATTTCCGTGGCACAATATTTAGACAAGACCTGTTATTTGATCTCATTAAAATCGGGACCGAGCCGTCTCTGAACAATTTTTCCGAACCATAGATTTTCAGTCGATCCGGCCAAACGTACCAATTTTCTTATTTTTTCATTGCTTTTCCTCTCGTCTGTAAAATTCGAGGTTGACCAAGGCGTCCATAAAAATTATATTTGGAGATCTGGAAAAATGTAGAAAAGAAATTATTTGCAATTGTGTAATCCTAAATACGTCCAAATGTTTCCAGTATCGTCAGGAATTTCTAAAGAGCGCATCGCAGTTAAATAACATGTTATTTTATTCTCGTTGCATTTCCGGTACAAGTCAAAACCAATTTCCTTTCAGCAGCTCGGCAAAAATAAATACGAAATACATTAATCAACCTGTTGCTTTAAAGTTCAATTCGAAACTGCGCTTTGAGCAGCCTCCACAATTTAAAGAAACAAAAGCTGCAATCATTTTCGCGCCGACCTGATATTCGAAGCGTTCGCCATACCGGGGAAACCACGCTCGACAGCGTCGCGCTAATCCGGGGCGCGAATCGCGCGCTAATCCGTGCTCCGACCCGAAGTTTCGGCCGCAAATCGATGCCACCCATTTCCGCTAAAAGTGCTCTTTGCACGAATAGTGCAGGCCTGATTCGGGCAATGCTGCGAGGTATTGAAAAGGTATTCCAGTGTCATGTGCTTTAACCACTTTGGAAATTTTTCTGTAGAAACTCGATGAAAGTTGTTAACATTATTATTGTAGTAAAGTCTTGATCCGAGCGGAACGGAGCTACACGATCTTAGTCAGTTCGCCTGGCCCCTCCACTGATGAGTGTAAACATGCCTCGTAATCCGTCCGTGTTTATTTACGCTCGTTGACCTTTCCTACGTTCGGCACGGTCACAAGAAAATAGTAACCCTACACGATCTATGTCACAGCCGAGACCCGAGACTTCACTGCATTTCTGTATATTTGTGTTTGGTCAGAATTGTTATGTGGAGGAATGATCGATTTCGAGGGAATTTTTGGGATCGATACTTGGCACCTAAGGGCGTGCGAAGTTTTCCAGAGAGTGGAAATTTCGTGGCGATTTTTCCGCAGGCGGGAGCCGTTCGTCGGCCAGGGGGACTTGTTTTTAACGGAATAACCATAAATCCGTGCGGGGAACGTGCTAGCATCTCGTCGTAAAAGGATATCTATGAGTCGGTCCGCCGATTTTCGAGACGCCGGGCGGTTTCGAGCCAAGTCGGCCGTTCGCGGCGCGGAACTTCGGCCGTATAAGTCAACGCGATCATATAAAACTATGGCCCCGGATGTTACGACTATCCTTAGGAATCGGTGCTGAATATTTCATGGGGGACGGGGCGGTTCTTCGGGAGGCGGTAATTTGTGCGTTCCCTCGAATTGTGCGGCTCCCGGATCAGCGAGCGAGCGAGTGAACGCTGAAAACGCCGGCTTGGTTATAATCTGCATAAATTGGGCCGTTACTTTCGCGAAAGTGAGTCCCGGGGAGAAACAAAAAAAAAATCGGCAGCCCCGAGTTGCGCGCGCGCGCGCGTGAGAAAGTTTGCGGACCAACACGCCTGATTCATAAGACGCCGGAAGTTTGAGAACCCTAGCCCCTACTCCCTCCCCTCTCCCTCTCTGTCTCTCTTTCTCTGTCGATACTTTTAGGTAGCGAGACGCGGCGGGAACCATTATGTCCGACCGTATCGGAATTACCGGTCTCGCGAAAGAATTTTATTGGCTTGCTGCATCGATGCAGTTGCCACTGCGAGTAGTGAGTTAGCTACTGACTCGAGACCGGCTTTTCATAGAGTTCGACTTCTTCGAACAGTTTTTCTTGGGCTCGAGCGACGCCGCGCTATTCGTACCGAGGGAGAATAAATTGGTTGTTCGGGAGTTCGCGGGGTGAATCTCTCGCAGAGAATGGTTGTTTGGACTCTTGAGAACGATGCTTTCTTTTTGCGGACTTGTTACATTGATACTTTCTCTGATGCACGGACTTCGGTTACGTTAGCAAGTGATTGGCTACTTTTATTTTGTGGTTATTGAGATTGCGTGCACAGTTTTCTTGAAAATTATTGAATACATATTTATTTATTCGTGCACAAAGTAACCCTACAGGGTGGCAATTATTTGACACGGGTCTCTGTTGACCCAGAGTACTTAAATCGTCATTTAATTTCCCAGTGTCTAACGATTAGATTCAATGAATTTAACCATTAGCACTCGAATGGCACCACTAAAAATTGCTTATCATTATTCAAAATATTTTTTACATTATTAAATTTGTTTGTGTTTAATAAATTACTAAACACTTCAGTATTGTACGAGCAAATCGCACCATTTTTACTTTTTTTCGTGTGAAAATAGCTTCGAGTGCAAAGGGTTAGTTTCTCTCGTAGATTAAAATTGATAGAAAGACTAATTAACCCACAAGAATTAAATTCAAAAATATGTTTAAAAGAATCGATAAATATAATGCTAAATAATCCTAAATATCAGCTATTGTATTGTAAAGGAAGTCCGTTCAATAATTAAAATAGTCACCAGGGAAAAATTTAATCAATATATTGAATATACATTTTCCAGGTTGCATGAGTAATCTAGTAAGTGGATGTCAATTATGCTTCACCACGTCGGAGTAATGAAGTCATTAAACTGTATCGAAATTATCGTACGGTCACATTAATACACATCAGTGATTGTCAAAATAAAAATTTTTAATGTTACATCGAACCAGAACGAATGTGGTCTTTTATTTTTACAAAACCATACAAACTTGAATGAACGCAATAACGAAATTAAATGGTCACCCGCGGAAACATAAAATTCGATTAAGTTTGCACGCGGAAATGTGTGAATGGAAAAATGAAAAATTGGAGAGAGGAGATATAATATTCGTACGTATTTGTTTTTTAACGGACAGACAGATGAAGCGTGTAACGATGTTTTAATGAAATTAGGTTAATTGTTTGACGGCAACATCATTATCTCGCGACACGGAACAGAATGGATTTTCCACTCAACGCAATATTATTGATGAATATAATTGGGAAAGTAATTATAAGGAACATATTTGAATCGAATTTTAAGACAGTGTTTGTTTCGCAGCCCATCTTTACATGCGTGCGATGTTTGTTTCATTTATTGTCCCATGAAGACAATATAATAATAATAATTATTATTATTTGCGAAATAAATTGAACGAAAGACATGCAATTATGGGCGAATGCTTTAATAATGCAATGCTGTTGCATGTGGACTGTTGGTAGAAAATTGATTCGTGTATTTTCGTAACAAAACCTTAATTGAACCTTAATTAACCTCATTTAGGAAAGAATGTTTCACCCATACACAGAAATCATACCGCTTTCTGACCGAATACACATACCATTACCCCAAATGAATCTAATAAATAAATAACGATAATGCAAATATTAATACCTTCAAGAATATGTTCTCAAAAATTGATAAATAAAGCAATAAACGGTCATAAATCAATTATACACAGTGTTTACTCTATATAAGACACAAATGCCTAGCCGATAAATGTCCCAGAATTATCCCCATTGTCCGTGAGAGGCCATGAATCATAGCCCTTCTCAAAAAATAGTATCTCCTAGCCGATATATGTCCCCGGCTATACCCGTGTTTTGACACATATCGAGTAGACGCTACAAGAATAGTCGGTCGGGCGAGGGTCAACAAAATCGATAGCAAAGCAGCAATTTTAGACAGTGCATCTCACCGGCTGACAGTCCGAGATTCGCATAAGCAATCATCGAATTTAAAGCGAACAAAGCGTTTGCGGATGGTCTGAGCGACCCTTTAAAAATTTCGCCGGTACTGTTTGCCACCTATGTAAATTCGTGCCGGGCGTTTCTTCCACAATCTCAGAGCCCCGCCATATTCTTCTTCCTCCCGTCTCCTATCGACGATGATCGCTTCCTGCGATCACGCCGCTCTCCGAAAACGTTTCCTTCCGGTGCGGCGGCGTCTTCGCGACGGCGGCCTTGCATTTTAGATGCGATAAAGGAAGGTGGCTCGGAAAACAAGAACCCCCCGGCGAAGATGGTTTGCCCGGTGAAGAACCGGGGAACCAACAGTGCCAGAGATCTCTAGATCAGACGGTTGCAGATTCGAGGCTTGGCTGACGTCGATTGTCAACGGGATTGTCGCTCGCGCGTTCACCGGCCAGGACTGACAACGCAGTAACAGAATCCTGTTTTCCTGCTCTCCCTATCTCACCCCATCTCTCCCACTCTCTCTCTTTTTTCCATACACAAGTTTTCTCCGGAACGTGTGACACGCGCAGTCGACATCTGTCGTGTGTCATCCAGTGCAGGGACACGTGTCAACGCTGTCGTAAATACGCGTCGCACGAATTCGATCCCTCGTTGACGGTCTTGCGAGTTGTTCGCGCTGTCGAGAGACGTCCTCGTGTATCTTCTGGGCGATCTATTGTGTTGCGAAGCCCCCATTTCAATGCTTGATGCATCACGATCACCATTGTAGCCTTGGGTGACCGGCCGATTCCGGAGGAAGATTCCGGAAGGTCGATCGAAAATTGAATACTGCGCAAAGTGACTGGAAAACAACTAACCAAATAACATTAATTTTTCCTCGAGATATACACAATTGCAACTGTTCATGCGGGAACAGAATGTCTTATTTTACCAGATAATAAATGTGCAATGTACATGTTTCCTTCAATTGTCTTTATATGGGCTAACTAATTGGACACGTGTTCAGGTGCAAGACAAAGGTGTGTTACATTCATTTTGTATTACAAAATACCTTCTGCAAAGTAAAGGAAATTTTTCAAAATGGAGATTTGTATAATAATTTTCAATGGTATAAATAATTAAAAAATAAATGTTAGATTCAACACTGAATTAATGTTATTCCTTCGCATATAAATATTAAGTATTATTCCTAGTATTATTCCTGTAAGTGGAAATAAAACTTCTGCCCACTTGTAAGTAATATTGAAGTGCAAATATACTCAGGATAAACAAAAACTTCTATTTTAAAAAATAATGAAAAGCAAAGGGCAAAATTTAATTATTCTAACGGTTGAAAAAATTGCACGGTTAAGGGATGAAGGGGCGAAAAAAAATAATTATTATAACCTATTAAAAAAATTGCACGGGACGGAGTAGAATTAAGATTAGCATGATTGCGCCGCACGCATACTGCGGCAGCAGAAGTATGCAGATTTAGTGAAAACTGTAGCGGTCCATATCGGCGGCCCATCATCCCTCGTTAGCCGAAAATTCAGCAGACCGAAGAATTCGTTCGGCGTCCTCGTTTGGTCATTGTCTTCGGTCCCAGCGTGGCCGTAATTAATTACAAGAAGTACGTAAAACCGAGAGAGCCCTGCACGTGTCTCCCTGTGTCCTGTAATTAATTAGGTTTCGAGCATGCGCGCGTGAGATGGCATCTTAATTAACGGGACGCACCGTGTGCCCTTCCTTCTTTCGCTCCTCTCCGCTTCTTCTTTTTCTCCTCTCTTCTATTTTCTTTCTTTTTTTTTTCGCATTCCCTCCACGTAAGAAGATAAGTGGCGCGACTTTTATTTAGCGGTCGGTCCGCGGAAAAGTTCCGTGTATAATGCGGGGGTCCTTGGAAAGTTAAAGAGCCTGGAAGAGTCGTAAAGAGCCGCGTCGGAGTTCGAATAACCCCGCCGCCGTGTGGCGAATGCGATTTGTTAAACTGTGACGCAACGACCGTGAGGGAGGGGGAGGCGGGACGAGAGGATTCGCGAAACGTCGGTTCGAAACGGCGCGAATTGTGGCCGCAGAAAATTAGCAAGACTTGCGGCGCACGGACGCGCGCGTTTCGGGCCCTGTGGCCAGCTCCTAATTTTTCATTTCAACAGTTCCGACCCGGATTCGCTGAACTCGACGCTCGGTGGTCCCAATTCAAGATATTTATTCCTCTGAAATGAATGCAAGCAGCAGCTTTCAAAATTTCAAGCATTTATTTATTTTTTTAAAATTCCAAGCATTCATAGCATGCACGCATTTCTAAGATACAAGAAGTTAATGACACGTATACTCTATGCTGATTGTAAGGAATTTTTTAGTTGATAAATTGAACTTGTTCCTCGCTCTTGTTTTTATTAAACAAGTCATGGCATTTAGAACTCTATCATATCACTAAAATTTCAGCAGTTTAATAGTGTTAGGTTGTCCCAGAAATTTCTTTCTTTTTCGACGAACGCGTGCAATGCAAATTCGGACTGGCTTTTTTAAAAAGGCAAACAGCATGGGTCAATAAGAGGGAGAAAACAAAAATGAAACATTAATGAAAAAAATTATTTTTTCTTTGTATATGATCGTGTTGTCTGACAATATTAAACGTACATATGTTAGTCACATTAGCTGACATATTAGTCTTGCTGCAAATAAACGACTCCAGTTCCTCTGAATAGGAACGAATGAAAATAATTCGTGAGCATTAACGCGGATAAAATCGTAATTTATTATAAAATATACAGAACAGAGAGAGAGAGAGAGAGGGAGAGAGAGAGAGAGAGAGAAAGAGGGAGACAGAGGGAAAATGTCGACAGCGTCTCGCACGCGAAGCGAAATCGTTAACGTTGGGGGGTGGAAGTATCGATCGATCGCTTCAGTCAACAGTCTCCGAGACAGCCTGTCGAAAAATTTGGGAGGAGGAACATGTGTTTTTTTTTGTCGACGCTTTGATAGCTTTCCTTTTCAAGTCCACCACGTGTGTCCTCACACGCGCGCGCGCTAACGCACACAGGGAAGTTCGATTTCTATCGGTACAGCAGCGCCCCCGGTCGAACGTGTTCGAGGACAGAAAGGAATATCGTCAGACTTCAAACGCTCTGGCACACACCGAGTTTCTCGCATTACTTGCGCCATAAAATCTCGAAAGAGGGACCGGGGAAACAGGGTGTCGCCCTACGGCACGCGTTTTACGAACGACGATTTGAATTTTAAATCCACCGACCCGGCATTTGCGTACTTGGTTAATTTTCACCATCATCATCAGGCCGTTTAAAGGGGACCGCCGAAAGAAATGGAATTATTTCTGAATCGAGGGGACCGAGTTTGCTTTCGTTATCGTAAATCATTTAAATCTGTACCTTCGAAAATGTGTTTCTAAAAAAAAATGATAAAGAAACTGGAGGACGATAACAAATAAATAAATAAATAATAAACTAACCCTGAGAAACTGAAGTTAAACGAAAGTGTATTTCCAGTTTCAATCAATTTTTTAACATCATTCGACTCTCTTAATTTTTAATCTTCAAATTTTCAATTCTCGTAAGAGATTTCCAATTATTATTTACTATTTTTCCGTTCTCTAAACTTTCTAAGACCGAATCACGCCCGAATTAAATTTAACAGTTTGAAAATTCGTCACAGACTTCGTTACTGCGAGAGATTCTCAAGTAAAACTACGGTCGCGAAGTGTCCCTATATAATGTAATTAAATTGCACATCTCGCTGAAAGCAAAATTCTTTTGATAAAGTTTATTCTCCTTGTTAATCATTGAATAGAATATTATCATTAGTATATACTTGACAAATAAAAAAGCGAACTTTATTGCACTTGGGTGACTCTATGAATTTTAACACTCCGGAATAAAATCATATCTCTTCAAGAGGAGATTTACGAACAATAAAATCGAACAGTGTGCTAAAAAGTTACAGTTTGTCCAGGAACTGTTATCAGTTTCTTCGCGATGTTTGATAATATTCGGCTCGATAAGGGGGCTCTGTTTTTACGAGATTCCGGTTCAATATTTGCAAACCGGGTTTCCTTAATTTTCATTGTCGGCTGAACGCTTTTGCAGAGAACTCGAAATCGCCGCGGCAGAAACGAAGTTAATCGGGGCCGCTTTATCGCCGGGCGAGTCTATCGATCGCTAATAAAAAAGGATTACGATGTTGACAAAACATCGTTGGACGCGAGTAATCATGATTCCTGTCGGGCCGCGAATCGTTTAACGACGCGGACGGCCGAGAGCCCGGCGACGCTTCCCGAACATGTTCACGCGTGTTTTCACCGACAACTATTGTCACACCGTGCCCGTTGGAAAATGGCGGTGCTCGCCGCGATATCGCGGGGATGATACTTCGCGAACATGATTCGAGAGAGCCGTTGCGTCGCATTGTTACCCTCGCGGCCTCGTCTTTTCGGCCAATTAAATCTTTGGCGGGAATCGCGCACGCGCTGAACGCGCCCCTGTCGATCACAATTAACGAGCGCACTTTTAACGTTCGCCTATGTTTTATGGTTGTTTTACGCGCTTCCTCCGCACCCTCTCCACCTCGCCCCCTTCCACCCTGACCATCTCCGTTTCCGCTCTCGCGTTACCGCATTCGAATGATTTTCTGGAACGCTTGCTTTTACGGCTGTCGGCCATCCAGCGAAAGAAAAAGCTCACGCGTGCTCGGGAACGTCGTTGCTCCGCAACGGGCATAAGCGTTCCTCTCGCGATATGTTTTTACGAGGATCGCCATTCGCGGATTATTCGCCCTGTTGCGAGGAACACGTTAACAATAAATTGGCCCGCGTAAAACACTAAGCGCCCCCGACGCCACCGGGAACATTGTAAACCGATCGTTCGGAGAGAACGGGGGTAGTTCATTTCAGCTTACCGATGCATGGGGCAGACGCGTTCTGTACGTTCACGGGCGATAAGAAACGGAATTTCGAGAAATACC
>CM052120.1:10919369-10933521 GCA_028454245.1 Halictus quadricinctus | reverse complement strand
ATACAGACGTAGCAAAGACATGTACAAACACGGTGGTATGCATTTTTAATTGATTACTTACTTATTTAAGACGTAAAATGTCTAGAAAAATGGCACAGCGTAACATAGCGTGACAGTCAAGGCCAAATGCCTGCCCGGCCCCCTTAAATCCGGAAACGTGCGAGAAGACGTTCGAGCCGACTCAATGTGAGGGCGTCTGAAAAGAAAGAAAGGAAGGAGAAAGGAGCCGCGACAGTTCGAAAATAATTTAACCACCGGTAAAGCACCGGTGGCTCGAAAGTAAGACGCCCGGGCGTGCTGGCAAGGCGAGCCAGAAGTGCCCGGTCGGCGAACAATTTTTTCCACGGTGCCCGATCTGCTTCGTAAAGCTCTCGGTTACGGTATACACCCTCTGCGTTTTATTAGCGCAATCAATAACTCGCAGTACACAGCTGCCGTGGAACGGGAGAAAGTCGCAGAAATCTTAGGGCGACGTTTAGCTGTATTTCTCGGAAGACCGCGGTACCGTGAAGTTAAGTAGACGATTGCGCGTTCTCAGGGGGAAGAGGGAGGAGGAGGGTTGGGTTAGGTACGGTTGAGTCTCGGGGACAAGCAGAGCTTGCGCGAAATAAGCTCGTCTTCGAGGGGCTGGAAGGGAATATCCGAGTAAAGTCGATGAATTCTCTCGCTGCTCCTTTATCGTCGCGCCTCTCTCCTCTCTTCCTCTTTGCTTCTCTCTCTCTCTCGTTCTTTCGTCGAGGGACGACGAAATCGGAAGATCCAGCGGGTGGTAGGAACTTCTTCTTCCTTTCTTATAGTTTCGAATACCAGACAGGTCATTCGGAGTCGGCTCCGTTTGCTCCTCCTCTCCTCTCCTCTCCTCTCCTCTCCTCTTCTCTCCTATCCGTTGTCCGGGTATCTCGTTCGCGCCTTCTCCGCCGGCTCTCGTCGCCCGAGAACACAGACGAATATTTCTCTCTTGCAAAAAGTTCAAAGGAGCTTCGCTCTGCGCGGCTGAACGCGAGAACGCGGATACTTCGCCGGGGAATTCAACGGGCGAGAAATTCGTTTCCGTTCGCCGTGCGAGATCGCCCTCTTCTCGATCGCTTCTTTGTTAATCCTCTTCATTTGTACGTGCTCGGTTACGTAAGAATTCGGCGCCGACTTTCCTCGCGAATTTACAGCCTCTTTTCTTTTTTTTTTTTAACCAATTTGACCTGTTTTATTTCTTCGGGGTTCGCTCGTTTCGTGTTGCTTGTTGGAAGCTTTCCGATCGATGTCAGCGTTAATACTGACATTATTTCATACAAAATAATGAGATGCTACTTATTTAAATTTTTGACGAGCCTTTTTGTAATGTACACTGTACTGACTCAATTTTTTAGGTAATTCTACGTGCACGCGTCTATACAATAATCGCACATTTAAAATAGTCATTTTGACGTGTCCTCAGTAAACCTAATGTTAAGGAAATGAATTCTAGTGACTTCTAGGACTTCTAGTTTATTTGTCCAGATAAGTTACAGTCATACACGGTCCCTGTTTAATAATCTTTGTAAAGTGCAAGGTGGTTTTATAGGAAGAGAGTCATTGTGATGTTGATTTTTAGTAACGTGTCAGGAAGTGATAAATTGTGGTCAGTTTATGGTATGGACGGTACATTCGTCGATTTGCAACACTTTTTACACAGTGGAATATTGTTTTAAATCGTAATTTGAATATTGAGGCGAGAGATTCTCAAGTAAAACTACGGTCAGACAAGTGTTTCCACTTACTGTAATTAGATCGTAAATCTCGCTGTGAAAAAAATTTCTCTCATGAAATTTCGTGCAACCACTGTTAAACAGAGGTTTCTTCTCCTTTTTAGTCATTGTAGAACATTAACATTATTGTTGGTGTATATTTTAATAACAAATTATAGCAGCATTGAACTTAATTGTGCTTGGATGTTTCTAACAATCACTCTAGGAAGTCTTTCTGCTCAATGTATAACACAAAATGCAATTATTTTAACAATTCAACCATTTTGCGAATAAAATAAATAAGTTGTATCGTAAATGGCAACCAAGGTAAAAATTGTAAAGGGTATTTTCAAAGTACTCTTCTTTCATCAGACTCGGGGGCTAATGTTAAAAGTCCAATTGGTCTGGTTTTTTCGAGATTGGCAAGTAAAAAAATTACAATATCTCGAAGAAGTAAATGGACGCAACAATTTCCCGGGAAAGTACCTCTCGCGATTTCCGAAAAGTACACCATTCACACGGTCGTGTGGCGTCGTGTCAGACTGCCGGAATCTGTACCTCGTTACGGGGCGAGATTATTTAAAAAGTTTCGACGGTAATGGATTCGCGAGAGCTCGCGTGGCGTGTTCGCGAAAAACGGCGGCGATATTTTTCCGCGGCGCGGCGCGGCCGGGGTTTGATTCATGAATTTGCCCCGATCATAAACTCGGCGGTAATGGCGAATAGGATACAAGGTAATAAACGGTCTTCTATCTCGAGCGAGTCGAGCAAGTTCCCCGAAGATGTTTCCCGCGAGTTTATCTGCTCGAGCCGGTGCGAAGCGGTGCGGAGCGCGTCCGCGCGCAGAAGTTAAATTGGAATAGCGAGGACGACAAAAGCGCGCGGCCCGCATCGCGGCCCGTGAGAGCGCAGAACGACGAAACGCGAATATTATTAACGACTTTTGTTCGTCGTCGCTTCCGTGCGCCGACTTCCGATAACATTTTCATTTTAATGTGTTCGACGTAAATCATCCGACGCGCCGCCGCCGCCGCCGCCGCGCTCGGATGAAATATGGAGATTCAGCTGCCTCGTGTCTCTCCTCCCGACGACGGAACCGTTCGCGGAATACAAAATTCGACGCGTTCGTTGTTTATAGACGAGCCAGCTCGCTCGGAAGAATCGCGCGAGATCGACTTCTCCCGGACAGAATCCTCGCGGAAACAGGGCGAACGCTGATAGGACCGGACGCCGGAAGAACACTCGCGGAAATTTCTGTCCGAGCGACGAGATCGAACGGCTGGAAACGAATCTCGTGGTGTTTTCGAAAATCTTCACACCGTGGTAAATGCACGAGATCCTAATGCAATCATTCTCTTGGCTTGGCTCGTCTCTCATATTCAAACGATTCGAATTAAAAATAAATTTTGTAAATCTCTGGGCTCTTTAGTCTGGCGATTTTAGTCAAGTGATTTTTATTCGAACGACACGAATCTTTTATACGATTTCAGATACAGTGTTTAGTTCATATATGTCTCAAATGCCTAGACGATATGTGTCCCACAACTATCCCCACAGGCCTCTAGAGCTTCGCTGTACGATACACGTCCTTGGCTAGACCCGTGTTTTGGACATGTATCGAGTAAACGCTGTACTAGATTTTATGCATTCATGGGAAAAACGTGTGGATGTGATTTTAAAAAGTAGGAAAGATTGAGAGAATTTAAGAACGAACCACTGAAGAGAGAAATAAATTCCTGCTTGGTTCCTACGTTTTGCAGTCGATGCAAATATTTTGCACGATCCGCAGTCTATTTATTACGTACAAATATTTTTCTCGAGAAATATTTCCAAAATATCGATTCATCTGTCGACAATCATTAAAGCAGACACTTCTTAATTGACGCGTTGTTCCCCCCAGCTCGTAAACATTAGAATATTCACGGGGGATGAAGTGGAGCTCATCAAGTAGAATCAGACGCTCGAGTATGAACCAACCAGACAGTTGAATGTTTGATTCGTTCCAGGCGAGCAATTCTTCGAAACGCGAGCCTGCAAACGCAACGAAATTTTTTCGCGAAAAGTGCAAAGCACAAAACAACGCAGGAAATATTATTCCAGAATTTTTTCGCAAGTATTTTACAGTTTTGCGCCGAAAAAAATCAGTCTTTTTCATCGGGCCGTGTCAGAATCCCTGCTTTCCGCCGGCGTGCATTTGTCTGACTTCGGTCATGCGACCTGGCACTTTTTCTCTGCCTTCGCCTCCCCTGTTTCGCTGATATTATTTTTTCCTTTTTATTTTCACGTGCACCACGACTCGCGCCGCTCCGGGTCCGGCTCTCCCCCATTTAAATTCATTAGTCCATTCACAATTCCTTCTTTGTTCTTGTTTTTCCCTCGCCGCTCGGTCCTTGTCACCTATTGGATGCTGTCGCTATGCCCTGCTCCCCTTCCCCATTTTTTTTTCTCTCTCTCCTCGGCTCGTGTTCGGCCCTTTCATTAACAGACGACATTCCTCGGGATATTGTAAGATGCGCGCCAGTTGTTTAGCTGACAGGAGAGGGGGGGGGGGGGTTAACCTACATATTCGAAGCTTCTCGAAATTCAATGGGCCCACGAAAAAACGGAAACACGCGCAGAACGATATGATGTATTTGTCGCCGTGCACCGGAGGGGGTCGTGTAAAATCGTGCGACTTACAACGGGGCTGTTCTACTGAAAAAAATGAACCAGAAGTGAAGAATCAAATTTTTCAGGCGAGGCTCCGTTCCTGAAAACATCGACCTGAAAAACTCGCTTGCGGGAATTAAACGCGAAAACAAATTGTGTTGTTCGCGGCTATGATTTTCCATTTTCAATTCTTGTAGAAGTAATTGTGTCAATAATCACACTGTCAATTTTCCCCCGTTGCACGCTTGAGCACAGCTATCGGTATAAATTGGAATCAAACGCAAATTTTGTATATTCTAATTTTAATGGCAGAAACAATATTCCACGAAAATCAAACACACGTTTCATGTTCGCTTTCATTTTCAATTTTTTATTACGCTCGCTTGCCCATCGCTCGAGCCTGCAATGTATAAAATCCACATAACCAGTTTTTGCATGAACTAATCTTTTTTTCTCCGCCGCCTGACCTATTTTTACACACAGAATGGAAAACATTGTGAAGCTTTTTTCCATTTTTTACACGAAAAACGAAATCTGCGATTAAATCCTGCGTCATAAAACAGCCACCATTTTTAATACATTTTGTAATCGCTATAAATTCTGAAGCCGTAGAACGTTTTCGAAAAAAATAGGATTGCTCGGGTATATATGTATGTGTATATATATATAGTGAATAAAGCTAGCTGGTAGTCGATAGAATATAAATCCTAGTCGCACTGTGATGCACAATGGAATTACACATTTGAAAATCATTCAGTTTTTTCAACGTCAGGCGCGAAACATATTGTCCAGCATCGCCGATGATGGATAGCATCCTTTCCGTTGACAAACATATCACGTGTATCCGGTGTCCATTTCTAGTAAAAAATTCTAACTGGCGGCAATAAAATTCAACGATGATTGATTGGAATTCATTTGGAGAGATAGCGATGCTTGAACCGACGGAAATATTCTGCCGGGGTCGCGGCAAATGGACTTGGGATTGGAAAAGTCAACTAAACTCACTATCACAATGTTTCTCAAGAAGTGGATCAAATCGAAGAAACCGTCTTCCCTCGTTCTAGAAAAACATTGGATTTTCACACGTTTATCCTATATAAATAATTCGCAATTTCACAAAATTTTGAGATACCCCGTTAGTCCAAATTAATTTCGCACATTTTTCAGCACTGAGGGGTATAACTCCCCTCTCTAAATTCTTCCAATAAAAAATAATTCCTAGTTTCACCAAATTTTGGGATACCCCGTTAGTCCAAATTAATTTCGCACATTTTCAGTACAGAGGAGCTCGACACCATAATCTTCCAAGCTTTTGTGTTCCTCTTGGAAATTCTCTTTCTAGAAATGATTGGCAATCTTATTGGGTCCCTTGATAATTGCTCGAGGCAGCTAACAAGGAGGAGCACGCCCGGCAAATTCAGTTCGCATTGGAACATATAAGCATTGAAAATCCTGTTAATGAGTTTATTAATCCGAAATCGAGACGTAGCCGGGTGCAGTCGCAATTAAACGGTCCTCGTGCCTCGTCATCCGTATCCAACGCGAGGCGACGGTAACGTGCGAGTAGCGGAGGCATTAATATGGTTATTAACGTGACGACTGACGGCCCTGAAGGCCGGGGCGTACGTACTCGTCGACGTAAATGTTCGTCGATTATCGCCGCCGCCGCCGTCGCCGCACCGCGGCGTTTAATTTACACAGGAAAAGAAGAGAAACGGGGGAGAAAGAAACACGCGGCCCCGGGTCCACCGTGGGAGCTGAATTATTCATGGTTCTGCCATTGAACCGATGATAAGGAGGGCTGAATAGGGAGCCGCGGACGATCGTAAATTTCAATTTACAAAACTGTTAACCGTCCGCTCGCCGTACGGGTCCTACCTGCTAGTGCCTACTTTCCGGCCGTCGTAGTGGTTGGCGTGTGTAAGTGTGCGACCGGGCGCACACGAGAGGACACGCAAAAATTTCGGCGTTCCCTCACGACATCGAAAAATGTACTGGAGAGAATATTACAATATATATATAGCTCGTGCTGGAACTTAAAATATTCTATTGGCTTGCTAAAAATTTCTTCGACTCGCGGACGTTGTTTTTAGAATCGCAGTAAAGCCGCCCGGCTGAATCGTAAATAGGCTGCGGACCTTTATGCTAATTTTTTTCGGAGACAGACTTTTATGGACGAGTTTGGTTTGTTTCCATAACAATTGGATGAAACCCGGTCTTCTTTGCGCTTTCTGGTATACTGTGATTGCGTTAGATTCGTATGTTCGGGTTGCTTATGTCGTTGAACCGCGATGTGCAAAGTGTCATTAAAGAAAGTTACGCTGACATTGATCTTTGGTAGAGTTATTTTAAAAAATGTACTGGAAATATCAGTGAGTGATAAATTAAGGGCTTTATTATTAATTTGGTGTACTGGAAACGGTGTGGTTGGTTTAGAATATATTTTATATAGTGCGATATTTTCTGAAATTTTGATTGAAATATAGAGGCGAGAGATTCTCAAGTGAAACTACGGTTGCAGAACACGTGTGCTGATTTATTGTAACTGGGTTGGAAATTTCTCTGTAAAATAAAATTACTTTGGTGAAATTTCAATAAATAGAGTGAAATAGGTGTTCATTCTCCCTGTTAATGATTATAGTACGTCATCAATATTGCTTATATTTTAATACGTAACAAGTAAAAGCATTATTTATGCAATTGTCTTGTTACGTAATGGACGCTGCAAAGTACAATCGCACGCAACTTTTGCATCGACATGATGCCATTTTGTCAGAAAAAAAAAAATTGTCTGAAGCTATTAAAAAGCTTCCAGTCATATACAAAAATGGTCCAAAATCCGAACCATTGTCGAAAATAGCAGTACCTAGCACAAAAAATTGCACAACACGTACCGAAACTCGGAGTCCCATAAGATCTCCAACGACCCAAGGAAGAAGAACATCTTGTTAACTCCAGGTCCTGTGGAAACCACAAAGATTAGCATAAGAATCCCCAGGCAGTTTATCAAAAAGTTTGATCTTCACGCCCACAGAGAGCATCGTCCTCGAGCAACAAATGACAACATAATCGTCCAGTGTTCTCGAAGGGTGTCTCCCTTTCCCCCGGCGTCGGAAAACGAAGTCTGCCCACGGAGGAATTTTATTTCACCTTTTCGTGGAACGCACCCGGCAACCGGTTGCATCACGATTTCCGCCCCACCCTGCGCACAGACGGACACACGCGCACCGACGAATGCACACACAGTCGCATCGATCTTTCTCTCTCCCTCTTACCAACCTGGCTGTCACCGTGCGGGGTGTATACGTGTACGTTCCGTTCCACCTGTCTGTTTTACCGCGTTTCCGTCGTGTTGTGCCCATAAAACGAACCCTAGCTCGGTCCCATGGGGTCGTGCTAATGCCCGCCGAGAGGATGAGGAATGCCTATGCGTGCTTCGGGGGAGAGAGAGCATCGCTAGCAACCCCATGGCCGGTTTCTCTCTCTCTCTCTCCCTCTCTATCTCTGTCTCTCCGTGTCTCTTGGCGCGCGTTTGTGTGCCGCGCGCTCTCTACAGGGGGTAGTTCGTATACCTCAAGCGGTGGCTTTCCTTCCCACGTTTTCAGGGGTGAAAATGCGCCCCTGGCGAGCAGGAAGGGTAGGTAATTGTTTTGTTCTAGCTGTTCCTCTCCTCGTTCCTCATTCCCGGGAAGCCCTCTCTCTCTCTCTCTCTCTCTCTCTCCCTGTCGCACAGCCCTGTATCTCTCCCTCTCGGACAGAGTACCCTTTGAGATAGCGGGAAAGACGCCGGCATTAAGTCGTTTCCCGCAATGGCCAGCCTTTTTTCCTTTTCCAACCCGATCTCTGCGGTCTCGTGCCACTCTACACGATTCTTGTACCCGTCTATGGCCCGTTGTTTGTTCGCAGGATTGAGAACATTCCGGTTCGAAACACCGGCGACATGCGGATGACGTAAGATTTTTAGAATTGACTTTTGATTGAGAAGGTCGAGAACAAGTGCGTGACTTACTTTATACTGTTAACCCATTACGTGCCCGTTTGGGATCATGCACGTGGGTTGCACTAAGAAGAAATTATATTCCAAGCAGTGTCATCCCCAAAGGGGGATATTTTTTCAACTGAGCTTAAAAATAATTAATTTCTCTAAATCTAAGGATTCTTGCATCGTTCAATTGTTTTGATGAAATTTTCAGAAACGGAAACCTACTTTTCCTGCAATTTTTTCGAAGTTTCTGTCTCACGTCATCTAGCAAACTAACTGTTCCAACACCTAAAGAAAATCCGAGTCGTGTGGTGCAACATTAAAAAAGTTATCGTCTTTCTAAGAGCGGCTGAATTATAATAACTAGATTGTGGATTTCACGCATTTATGACAGAAACGAGTAGGTGTAATTCAAAACAGTGGGAAGATTAACACTAGAACTACGGAACCAGTCAAAATGACTGGTGGATGATTTCTTCTTTCACGATTACTGAAACGATGAAAACGTTTTCACGAGAAATTTTTTAATATATCTCTTCTTTGGAGTACATGTTACCTGAGCAAATTCAATCTTGCTGTTATTATAAAGGGATAAATCTAAGTCACGTTCAGGGCTCGGTAGTTCTAGTGTTAAGAAAGTTCAACAATGTCGAGGTACTATTTTTAACATATAAAAATTATTAATGAGAAAAATAAATTTTTACTTAGCTCCTATAGATTCCAATTGATGCATACAAATTTTATTTCGCATAACGATCCGCAGTCTATTAATAACAGTCGCTGTAGATCAGGCCTGGGCAGCTTGCGGCTCGCGAGCCACGGACGACTCCTCTCCCTACTCCCGGGTTCCCCCACCAAACTCCTGCGGAGCGTAGATGTGCACGCATGTGTTCGCAGTCATGCGGTAACGCGAGGCGAAGCATGAAATAGTTGATGGTGGGGGAACCGGTAGACTGGTAGAGGGAGTCGTGAAGCGACAGCGGGGAAGAAGTTGCCCGGGCCTACTGTAGCTCGTAAAACAGTGGGACAAAATCCCGAAGCGAGAGGCCCGAGGAATACAGTGTTTACTCGATATTTGCCCAAAACACGGGGACATATACCGATCAGGAGATATTCTTTGATTCCAACCTAGAAAAGGACCATGGTTCGTGGTCTGTTACGGGGTACACCTCGAGGCAGTGGGGATATTTCTGGGACTTTTATCGGCTAGGAATTTGCGACATATATCGAGTAAATCGTTCCAGGCGTGTCGGTAGCCCCGGTACTTCAAGATCGTCATCCATTACCTGTATTCCGTCGACCAGGTATTTCCCAGATTCCGCCGCAATCTCCTGGGGGGGGGGGGGGGAGATCAAGAATCAGGAATCAGCAACGATCCTGCGATTTCTCCCGGTCGCCGCCGTCGTTCTTCCGCTAACAAGGGCCGATGCATCACGAGCTCCATTCTCGATGCTCGCGATGAGCTGCACGACCTTCCATTTGACACCGGGGGGTCAGCTTGTTCGGCGTACACGCCCGGCATACGGTATTCAGCCTGGCCGAAAGATCTTTCTCTCGGTATGTATGGCGGACAGCCGCCGCCGTCGCCGCCCCGTGGAGATCGGAAAGAACGTCTCCGGTGCTGAAAGAGCAAGAGTCTGCGAGAAGGAAACGTGCGCGAGGAGTAATAGTGGGCGGGGAGATGTTTCGTCTCGAAGCGGGGCCCCTAAAATCGCAGCGTCACAGTCGCGATATTTATCATAATTCACGGTAGCCGACACACTTTTCTCCGGGAGCCTCGTGAAACGAGAATTTCACCGTTCCCCTTGCTGATGTGTCGGCTCCAACGTTTCTCCGATGTTCACTTTTTTACTCTATTTCTCTCTTTCTCTTCTGTGCTTGCTTCCTTCCTTCCTTCCGACGACCCTATCTTTCCTGGCTGCACCGTTGGTCGCCTCTATCTGGCTGATCCAACCTCTCCAGGGCTCCCTGCGCGGAATAAAGAATAAAGCTGCGAGACCCGTGCCTGATCGCTATCTATCGTGAAAGAGTACGTCTCCGTCGGTTGCGGTGGGCCGCCGGTGCTCGTGATTCCGTATGTACCACGATGTACGCCCGGGTGTATTGCGATTCCGTGGCCGTGATCTTCGCCCCGTTTTCTGGCTCGTTTCTGCCGCTGATATTATTCGACAGCGAGCCCAGGATCTCCCGATGAGTCCATTCTGCTCGAGAATCGCGCCCCTTCAACCTCGATCTCGCGCATTCTCTGCTCTTTTCCGAGTGAAAATGTTTTTACGCTGAGATTTTCTTTCCGGAGGATTTCACGTGTCCTTGTACGAGGAATAATTAAACAGTCGGTTAGGATTATATCAACTTGCTTTAAGGGTTCTTTCACAGATTTGTTAACTGGATTGAACAGCTTGAACGTTGAGGCGAGACATTCTCAAGTAAAACTACGGTTACACAAGTGCAAATCTCGGTGTGGAAAAAATTTCTTCGACTTATACACTTCCTAATAACTCCCACAATTTTGAGCAAAATGTCTCGTGAAAATTTGTGACATTGCTCCGAGCGTGTACAAGTACGCGTGGCAAAATTTCAGCTTACTGGGTTGGATTGTTTTCTTGAAATTAATTCTGTAATAATTTTCATGTAGTGAAATGGCAAAAGTGTGCTCCGTTTCTTTAGACTAGAAATATTTTACAATTTATTATAATTTATTTATATGTTATAGATTCGGGATATTATGGTTGAAAGGGGCAAGGGATTCATTTATTTCGTGCATTGATTTCATATTCACGTACAACCGAGAAGGCGAGCAAAATTCAGCACAAAACGGAGACCTCCCTTGAGAAACAATGGTCCTCGGTTTTATTTATTGGCTCCAAATAATTCACTAACCCCGTTTTTGTTACCTTAAAGTATTCCGCACCCTCCGAAAGAAATATCGCAAGTACATTCAAATATCTGCACCGAAGAGAAACAGAATCGTCGAATGCACCAGCCCGGAATCAATGATTAAAATCGTTCATTGTCGCCCAGGGTATCCGGCGACCCTCGAGAGAAATATCGAGCAGGAATCTGCATATCGGAAATGCAGTATGCGACAAAAAAGCCTGGTAATTGTAACTGCAACTCCGGAGGATTGTGCAGACTACACGCGAATTGCATTCTTTTGTGATGAGAATGTTCGCGTTGAGCTGGAGAGAGTGAGAGACTCTCAAGTGAAACTACGGTCACGGAGCAAGTGCGCGGGTTTGTAACTAGATTGCAAATTCTCCAGTGAAATCAAAATTTCTTTGAGAAAATTGTAACACGGGAAATGGAGGTTCATTGCATTGATGATCATGTTGCACTAATATTACATTGTTTATACATATTCGAGTACACGTAATCGGTGAAAGCATTAATTTAATTATAATTGCACGTAGGTAGGAATTAATCATTACAATGAGCCTTTCTGCTCAATCGATACTGCACAATGAAATTACACGGAACTTTTGCTATGAAATTAGGCCATTCTGGGCAATGAAATTGGGCTTAATACTACGTTTACGGAGCACTAAGCATGACTATTTTACGTTACTTTATGAAAATAACAGGAATGCATCTATCAAAATGTGTAGCCATTTAATAATGTATACTCAGAGGAAGCAATTTGTCAAATAATTCTCAATATTCGTAAATTAAAAATATTAGAATCAGCTATTTTGACGGGTCCCGTAAATCTAGTGCTAAATTACTTACTGAACTAGCATTTGAAGTGAAAACTAAGAATTTCTATGACTTGAAGAAAATTACAGGAAATTAATTTTGACAGATGAAGTATAAATATTGTTTCTATGCAACTAGAAACCGTATCCGTATCGAGAAGCCATAAGACTCGATCGAAATACGAAACTGCGCCCTCGTACAAAAGAGTACGCAACAAAAAATCCAGCAATGGCGGCTTCAGAGCGTTCCGCCGTGCTAAAATGTTACGCTTGGCATTCTTTTGTGATCAGAATGCATATATTCACGCAGTGCATGAGGATGCACGGTATGGCGGTTCTGCGCACGAATTTCTCGATCGGCTCGCGGGTAGAGGGGAGGAGGAGGAGTAGGAGGAGTAGGAGGTGTATCGCGAGCCTATCGACGCATGATTCAGCACACAAAGAACAAATTTGTTCGTTGCACTTAGGCACGATCGATCACGCGCCTCGTCGTGCTTCCCCCGGTGCTTCAAATCTCGATTCACCGCTGATAACGGTGCCCGGTGCATTAGCAAGTGCTGTTAATTTGTTGCTCGTACACGGTGCACTTCACTGCACCGGAAATGCGCGCGTTTCCGTTCTGTTGTTAATCAATTACGATGCTTGTCGAACAGTGGCGTTTGCAAAATGCTGCAGTACACCCTCTCCCCTCCTATCAAGCATCCCCTTCCCTCCCCTCCCCTTTTTGTTTTCGCAACGAGGCTACAGGCGTTATCTGACGTAATGGCGTCTGATCATCATTAAAATTTAGTAGACACGCCGTCGACGCTCTCGCGTTCGACTCCGCTCGCGAAATCAAGAATTTACACGCCTATATTCTCATTATGGTTTTTCCGGGTGGCGGAACGAACGATGCTCGATAATTTTCAAAATTCAGAAACGCGTTCTGTAATTGTGCGACGAGTGCACTCTGCTTGTAATTTGTTCAAATTTCCGATTTTTATGGACAAGGAACGGCGGACGGGTTTATTTTCTTCGACGACGAGCTCGGCCCGGGAAATTGCACTCTGCTCTGAATTTTCTGGTTTACGAGAGTTTCGAGATTTCACATATTCGCACACATTCGCGATGTTCTGTAGCATGATGCTGAGGGAACTTCCTATTCTCTTCGAATAGTACGACAATTAGACTGCGGGTTTCTTCTAGGTGTTAGTTGACTCTGCACTAATATCGTGATAAAAAATAGGGACCATAAAATAACATATTACATACAAATAGAAATCTATAAATTTTAGAAATGAAAATCTTAAACCTGCAGTGTCAAAACAATTTTTTGACCCTTGTCTAAGGGCGTTAGGAACAGTTCTAGACCCCGGGAGAAGAGATTGAACTATTGGGAATAATTTGTAAATTGTCACCAGCATTGTCGGGAGAAGATTATTAGCCGGCAACTTGGAGAATATTTTAGAAGCACGAGATCATTGTTGCGTGATTAATTACAGCAGGGGACTGTTGCATGATGTTTTCGTGGAGCCGGTTCCTGGAAACGCGCGGCGTTCCACGAAACGATAAGCGATCAACGGGTACTCTTCGGGTTCCGGTTGTGAAAGAAATCGCGCCACTCTGGCTGGCAGTTTCTCAACAATATTTATTAAGTCGGATGGGGCAGGCGCGAGCCTCTTTCACACTATAAATTACACCGTGAAATTGTCTAACGTTAGCGACCGCGGGCTCGGGCGCAGCGCCGCCTCAATTGAAAATGAAATATACATCGAAAGGCGGTGAAATTGCGCAAGCGACGAGACAATCCCCATTAATCACGCGAATGGATTCCGCGGAATTAAAAAGTAACTAGGATATACGTTTCCTAGAGGCACTCTGGGTCGTGCGCGCGCGCGCTCGCGAACGCGGAAAGGTGTAAATAATATATTTGGAGTGGGGAAACAACGTCGCTTTCCGCAGTATTTCACCGGGGGCGGTCGCGATGGTTTACGGCGGACACCTATGCGATCACCTGTTCTCTCTCTCTCTCTCTCTCTCTCGCGAGGCAGAGAGAGAGAGATAGTGGTCTCTTCGACTGCCGAGAGAGAGATAGTGGTCTCTTCGACTGCCAATTTCGAGAACTGTCG